>PVKE010006448.1:0-54287 GCA_004027555.1 Craseonycteris thonglongyai | reverse complement strand
CACCGCCAAGGGCCTCCAACAGGGCTTCTCTTTCTTCAGGTTCTTCTAGGGACAGCAGTCAATTTCCCTTTTCCAATCCCCAGCACCTGCCCAGGGAGTAACTCGTTTGTGGTTATTCTAGCAGAACATTAAACACTAGTGAATCACTAGAAGAGAAAGGCATTCCCTTTTCAGTTATCTTCTCCTCTCTCTGATTCAATCACGAGAAATCCTCGGGATTTGGCCATCTCTCTCTCTCTCTCTCTCTCTCTCTCTCTCTCTCTCTCTCACTCTCTCCTCTCTCTCTTCAACTAGAGAGTAAACCCAGGGTTCAGAACATCAGACATGCAGTTGCATCAAGTTCAAATTGAAAAACAATGTTTGTTTTGATTGTATTTTTTTTTAAGATTTATTTATTGTTTTTGACAGAGAGAGAAAGAGATACAGAACAGAAACAGAGAGAAGGGGGAGGGCCCAGAACAGTCTCCATAGTTGCACATCATTGGTTTTGCCACATAGTTTCATTCCACAGGTGGACTTGGGGCTTCACAGGGCAGGAACTGGGCTGGGGTCTCACCCCAGTGAGAACTGAACTGGGGGCACCCCCCAGTTCAGCATATGGGTCCACACAGGCCAGGGCCAGGATTCGATCCTCGTACCCGTGGCTGCAAAGTGAGCGCCTAACCCACTGAGCCATCCTGGCTTCCCTTGATTGTATTTTTAGCAAGCAATATTAGGCTCTGATTTATAGCTGTTATAAAATGTTACTCCTCAAAATGAATTAAGTTTTAAAAAAGAGTTATTTTAAAGAAAACCACTGAGTATACAAGATAAAAGAACAGTGTTACAAAGGCTCGTGAAAAACCTCAAAGGTAGAACGCCCAAACTAGGGACTTGCTGTAGCTGAAAGACATGCCATTCCAGTGAGAATTCTAGGCCCTTAAAACCAGTTGGTGGATGAGGGGTTTGGATCCCAGAGCTCTTTAATGTGCCCTCGAATCCCAGCTCCGAGGACATCATACACACTTACAATGACGTCCCATTTGAAACAAGACAGAAAACAACAGTACTGTCCTGTTTCAAATGGCATGTATGGTCAGCCTACTGACACCTTGAATTTAGCCCTATGAGCCTCAGCTGACCATACGTACCATTTGAAATGGGACAGTACCATTCTTTTCTGTCCCATTTGAAATGGTACATCTGGTTAGCCTACTCAGATAAATGGCTTACTCTTTTCCACCTGAAACCCAGCCAAGAGCCTGGATTATGGGGAAAAGCCACAAGAAAGCATGTGGACTTTCCCAGTTACGATGACTAATAGCTGCTCCTGCTTTCTGCAGCATCCCTGGGCTTGAATGTGAGCGCTTGTTCTGCAGAAAGACAGACACAGATGCATTCCTTCCTTCTGAGTTCCAGGCCCCCACAAGGGTGGACCAAGTTGGCCGCGTTGCAAAGTGCTTTGGAGCAGACAGGATAAATTGCTTCTGTTTCTTGTATGTCTCCTGTGTTTTTCTAGTAAAATATGATTAAGCACCTTCTTGGTTCAGGCATTATCCGTGTATTAGAAACCCAGGAAACCCCCAGATACATAGAGACCACCAGCGAGACCAGGGATTGCCATAGTGTCGTCAGACACTGGTCAGGCTGAACATCAATCCGGTAGGAATGTGAAAGAAGGGAGTCTTCGCCAGCCTGAACTTCCAGGAAGAAAGGGCCTGTGAGCTGGGCTTTGCAGGATGGTAAAGAAGGAAGGCAAGAGATCCTCTGCGAAAAGGAAACAACTTGTGAAAAGACCCAGAACTGTGCCCTGGTGGAGGGGAAGGAGAGGGTGGACCCTGAAAAGCAGCTTCGCTTTTTGGGAGCCAGGCTGCCTTAAGAGAGAGAAGAGTTGAAGCTGGAGAGAGAAGGGCCAAGCTTCAGATGGGCAACCGAGAGGCCTGAAGTTCATGCTCATGACAAAAGGGAGCCATAGAAGGATTCTCAGCAGCCAAAGGCCAACTGGATTGGCACTTCAGGCTTTGGGCATTTCAGGCTTTGGGCACTTTAAGCTTTTGGCAGCTAGGAACATTGTCATGCCATGGAGAAGTGTTTTAAGAACCCAAAGAAGAGTAAACCCATTAGAATGGCGAGGAGGGGGCTGGTCTCGGACAGTAAGGGAGATAAAAGGACCCAGCATGACTTCCAGTTTTCTCTTCAACCTGCAGAACCAAAATTCGGCTCGTTGAAGTCATGTAGCATATTTGATCAATTCCTGAGTATTGTAAGCAACTAACATAATGTCCTACACAGAACCGATCTTTGATAAAACTTGGTTAAAGGATGAGGGAATGGATGAATGGTGAGTGAGTGAGTACGTGAGTGGGTGAATAAAAATTTTTTCTAACACTCCTCTCAGCGTGTCACTGCTATCTTACATCACGTGTTGTCTCTAGGGAAAGTGGAGATACTGAATAGATGAGGGTGACAGGAAACTTCCATCTGCTCAGATTAACCCCTCCCCACCCGCTCCTTCTCTCAGAAAGGCCCAGCTGGGGTCAGTGGAGATAGAGAGAGCTCTGGGCAGGAAGCACGATCCTGGTCACTGTTTGGTCTTGGCCACTTGCCTGTAGGGCTCCCTGGGGAACAGTTGGGGAATTCCTTACGGGGCCAGGGACCTGGGCATGGGAGATCGGCCGACCAGTGGGAGGAGCTCTGAATATGATTCCATTCAGTCGTTTACTCACTGAACTTCAATGGGGGTGACTTCCTAAGATTGCTGTAAGGATCTGCAAAGGCCAGGCTGTTGAAGATGCTTACTACAGATAACTTTAGTGATGATGAGTTTGTGTATGAAAGCAGTCGAGCAAAAGAGCCCCAGATTTTAAATATTTATTTATTTATTTTATTTTTGACAGAGAGAGAGAGAGAACTGAACTGGGGGAGCTCCCAGTTCAGCATATGGTTCCGCATGGGCCGGGGCCGGGATTCGATCCCCAGTCCCTGGCGCTGCAAAATGAGAGCCTAACCCACTGAGCCATCCCAGCTTCCCCAAAGAGCCCCAGATTTAGAGCTTTGCTTCTGTTGTTTGCTATCCATGTGCCCCTGGCCAAGGTACATAACTTCTCTAGCTCTTAGGTTCTCAACTATAAAATGGAAAAATAGAGTGCTGGTTACAGCAGGTGATGTAGAGACCAGAATGACAGATAATATGCAAATGAGCTTGATCAGTTAGAACATGCAACATGCCTCTAATCTAACAATGGAAAAGGCCACCTGAAGGTGACTCTTTTTTGGGAACAGATTGCTCACTGGCCTTAGAGAATGCTCTACTTTGTGGGCACAGGCAGGTGGCCCTGCAGCGTTGGGACAGGCATGCAAATGACCAATAGTTAACATGCCCATGCCTCAGTTTCTCTCAATAATGCTTCAGGTGGCTGAAATCATGTCTAGAAAGATATCTGTAGCTAGCATGTAACCCAGAGACATGACCTTCTCCAGGGAACTTCTTCACATTTAAAGGTATAAAGTAGGAAGGATTGCAAGAGGTTTATTCGGAATCCATGCTCAGAGAGTCTGCAGATTCCTTACCAGAGGCCTCTGACACTCCAAGACCCCTGTGTTAGGGAAAAGTTGCTTCCCAGCAAAGGAGTCAGAGACCTAAGTTTCAGCCCAACCCATGGTCACTAATTTGCTGTGTGACTTTGAGCAGGTCACTGCTTTCTCCATGCTTCAGGATCCCCAATCTACAAAACGTGGCTTGGGGGCCACTGTCTCTTTCATGCCTTCCTATCCTCAACCTAGACACACAATGCTTGTATCAACTATCCCTCCTACCTATGGCTGAACCCATCAGTGCGAAGGTAATCTCTTACACTGCTAGGGTGTTGAACCCTGAGCTCTGGTTGGCATGGAGCAAAGGCCACAAACAAAGAGTAAGGGTCTAGAGTCAGAGTTGCCTCTTGGTTTTCCCATGGGCCTGGCTAAGAATCCAGCAGACTCCAGCAGGTGGAAGACCTGTCAGCTTTGCAAGATGCAAATAATGGGGAAGAGAAAAGCTCTTTTGGATTTCCTTTGCCTAGAAAGCCAAGAAACTAATATCACTCCTGGAAAAGTCACTGTCATCCTCCAAGAAGGGATTTCTGATGTAACCAAACCTGCCAGTTTAAATGATAAGTCATTGGGAAGGCGGGATGGCTCAGTGGGTTAAGTGCTCACTTTGCAGCTCCGGGGACCTGGGATCAAATCCTCCTGGCCCCAGCCCATGCGGAACCATATGCTGAACTAGGAGCTCCCCCAGTTCAGTTCTCTCTCTGTCTCTGTCTCTGTATCACTCTCTCTGTCAAAAATAAATAAATAAATAAATAAATAAATAAATAAATAAATAAAAATTAAAAAATAATAATAATAATAAAATAAATAAATAAATGATAAGTCCCCAGAGATGAAAATAAAATGAGAGGAAAGAAAAAAAATGGAGAACTAGAAAAAACAACTCTGAGAAAAAATTAACAGCGGAAGCTGATGACCAGAAAAGGAACCAGAGTCTGGATGCTTGGCCCAGAGCAGTGAAGATAAGAATGACATTGCAAAACACATCCGAGAAACAGATGAGGAGGATGCGGTTTTGGACAAGATGTGAGAGCAGGCCCTATTGCAGACCTCACTGGGTTTCATATCTGGGTGCCCGGGCTCACTTCCTTGCCAAGAGACATGGATGGCAAAGCTGTATTGAAAAGTCCAAGCTGGGATGGTCCTAGATGCAGAAGACCTGCTTTCCAATCCTTGCTCCATCACTTTCTTGTGCTTGACCTTGGGCAAATCATTTGACCTCTCAATATGATGGCAAGAGCATTCCTTACCTGCTATTATAAGTACAAAGTGAAATGATGCTAATGCTGGGGCTGAGGGCATGAAGCCTGATGCCCTACTCAATGGGGAATGTTCCGGACCGAGACAACTGCCTTGGAAGTGAAGAAGTGATGGAACAAATGAAACTCAAAATTATAAAAAGACTCAGAGGTTTATCATTTCCCCTCTGCACATGAAGGCCCAAGATACTCATCACTCAGTCAAAGTATTACAGTGAGTCAGTGAGAGGGGTAAGTCTGCTGGGTGGATGCCCAGTACAGCTCAGACCCAGTCAAAAGATAGTCAAAATGCAGGAGCCAAATATTTTTCCAGTGTTGACCCTTATTTAGCTGCAATCTAACCACTCTCAGGTTCTCAATTCATTCATTCAGCAAATAAATGCCTAGTATAAAGCTCACGTTCAGTACAGACTAGGTACTTAATTATTGCTTGTTGAGTGAAGAAATGAATGGTGAGTGAGTGAGTGAGAATGAATTTTAACCCTGTCCTAGGTGCTGAGAGAAAGTCAAAGAAGAATAGGTAGAGCCTGTCTCTCTTCACTTATAGCGTGGTAAAGACAAATATATACACAACTAACCTTTAAAATACAGGGTAAAATCAAGTGTTGTAAAGAAAAAAGTATAGAATTTTAGGGGAAGGCAAAGCATTGTGTGTTTGGAAAGTCTTCTTGGAAAAGGCTCAGCTATCTTTCCAGAGAAGAAATCATGCATGCCAGGGCCATGTTCTGGGAAAGATAAGATTATGTTACTACAGCCTAGGATATTTAAAAGAAGGTATTCATGAGTGAGATGTGTCCTGAATCATACGCTGGGCCCAGGTCAAGCCTCTTGAGAGCCTTGATCAAGTAGATAGAAAGAGCTACTGAAATATTAATATCCGATCAGATTGGCAGTTTGAGATCGATAAATTTGCCATTATTACAAGTAATGCACTGGATGGTCAAGTTGTTCTTGCAGGAAGGAAATCACACTCAACTAGTTGAATACGGTATACCTCAGACTGAGACAGGGTCATTTGGGATGAAAAAGAGGAACTAAATGCAGGAGACACTTCAGACGTGCAATGGAGAGATCTTAGCAATGAATTGTTTGTGAACAAACATGGGAAGAAAAAAATCTAAAGATGAAACCCTGCCTCCTACTTGGCCATCTGAGTGAGTAGGCATCTGAATTCTTGGTAGAGGAAGCAGATCTGGGAGTAGCGCAATGAGACCAGGGACTGTGGAGTAGGATTTATCTTCATTCCTTGCACTCAGCGTGGTTCCTAGAAGAATATGCACACACAGTGATAGCATCAAGGGATGGTTTGGGGAACTTCCAAACTCCTCTTCAAAAATTCTCCAGGCTTGTCACCTAAAATGACTCCAAATGAATAAACTGAGGAAAAGTAACAGGTTTCTTATGCAAATACAACGTTAATACCAGTCCTGTACAGTACTATTATACATCTTCCAACCAAGCTAATTCCTCACGGTCTTCCTAGGTAGAAATTTACATCTGCCATGGGGTCTTGTTACATCTTGTCTGAAAAAAGAAAATAAAGAAGGAAGAGAGGGAGGTGGAAAGGAGAGTTGAAAAGAAGAAAGGATGAACTTGTTGAAGTTGAGTGGCATCCAGGTACAAATGCCCAGTGGGTAGATAGAAACACTAGTCTGGAGCTCATCTATAGAGTCATTTGCTGGGTAATGAGAGTGTAAAATGTGGGAATCCATAGAAAAAAGCAAGTGTGGACCTAGGGTGCAAATTCTACTATAACAGGGGCAAGGCAGATAAGTGAGTGAAGGAAGCCAAGCAATAGATAGTGGAGAGATTGTGGGGGATGAGAGAGAAGAGGAGCCTCTGGAAAACCTGTGAATATATAAGGCTTGACAATTAAGTTCATGAACTCATCCTAGAAAAAGCTGTACACACCTCATTGCTGAATATCACTCTAGTCATCTTTGAAGTACTGCCCTTAGAAAGCTGTGCATCAACACCAGTGCCTAGTTCACCCTTCAGAGCAATTTTGGAACTCTCTGGAATGGCCATCAGAGCTATCATCATATTCCCTTTGATGTCCTGAATGTCACCAAAATGTCTTCCTTTCAATGTTTCCTTTATCTCTAGGGTGCAGAAAAAGGTCATTGGGGGCCAGATCAGGTGAGTAGGGAGGGTGTTCCAATACAGTGATTTGTTTACTGGCTAAAAACTCCCTCACAGACAGTGCCCTGTGAGCTGCTGCATTGTGATGCAAGAGCCATGAGTTGGCAAAAAGTTCAGGTCATTTTCATTTGACTTTTTCTTTCTTCTTTTATTTTTTAATATTTATTTATTTATTTATTTTTAATTGTTTTTTTGACAGAGAGAGAGAGAGAGAGAGATACAGAGACAGAGAGAGAACTGAACTGGGGGAGCTCCCAGTTCAGCACATGGTTCCACCCGGGCTGGGGCCGGGATTCAATCCTCGGTCCCCGGCAATGCAAAGTGAGCACTTAACCCACTGAGCCATCCCGGCTTCCCCATCATTTGACTTTTTCATGTACACTTTTCAGCACTTTCAAATAGCCAACGTGGTTGACTATTTATCCAGTTCGTACAAATTTATAACGAGCAATCCCTCGAATATCAAAAATGGTGAACAACATTATTTTGATTCTTGATTTGGACTGACAACACTTTTTTTGGTTGTGAAGAATTGGCTGACTTCTCTTGTGCACTTGGACACTTTGTTTCAGGGTCATATTGGTACATCCATGTTTCATCACCAGTAATAACATGGCCCAAAACATCATCTTGCCTCTCCAAAAGGTCTTGGCAAACTTTGACTCTCCTTTGCTTTTGCTCATCAATGAGCTATCTTTGGGACCATTTTTGTATACACCTTTCTCATAACAAGATTTTCAGTCCGTCAATGATTTTTGACTCACAATTTGATAAGTTTATGTAATGTTTTCATCATTTCTGCTCATTACTGGCCATCTTGACCTCTCTTCATCAGTGATGCTTTCTCTCCCCCTCAGAAAAACACTTAATCCATTTTTACACTCCCGTTATCTTCACGGTATGATCCCCATCAACTTAGACTAATCTGCCCCTTATTTCACTTCCATTCTTGACAAGTTTAAGAAGAAATTTAATGTTTGTTTGTTGCTCTAATTCAAGCTTCAACATTCTCACGACAGTACACAAAAACATGCAACAACAATAATGAAAGCTACTCAGCAAGACACAGCCACATGTTGACATAAACTCAGCTGTGAGACATTGATATACCAAGGTTATGAGACCTACCAAGTTATTTGTACAGTGCTGTGAATGTAAGCACACGGTGACAAGCTTGTGAACTTAATTGTCAAACCTCAATAGGCCACCAGTTGTGAAGGATGAGAGTAAAAGTATGAATCCTTAGAGAAGACAAGTATTTAGAGATCAACACAGAGGAGAAATCAGTGCATACAAGGTAAAGAAGAAGAAGCGGAATGCAAGGACAGAGCCCCAGCACAATAGGGCAGAATTCCTGAAATAGAAAGTGGTGACAGTGACTTCATGTTGGATCAGAGTGAAGAGGAACTCTTTATATTGAGCAATGAGGAGGTCACTAACTAGACCGTATGAATTTTAGTTGAGCGATGGAGATAGAAAGTAAATGGCAATAGTTAAGAAATTAATTTAAGGTGAGAATGTAGAGACCACAGTAGAGATCAATCATCCCATGAAAAGATAGAGAAGGAAGTAGGTTGGGGGAAGATGAGGTTAGAAGAAATACTTCTTGTTTTTAACAATGAAGAAGACTTGAGCATGTTGGTTGGAAGAAGGGGAGGTAAGAGTGGAAAGAGGAAGATAGAAAAGGCATAGAGTTCAAGGAAAATACCAGGTACTTGAAAAGGCTGCAGGAGATTAATTGTGTAGGATTGATTAGTGACCCTCAATAATCAGGACCAGCTCTTTCTCTTCTGAAGCAGGAGAGAAGAGATATAACAGCATGAAGATGGAATTAAGTTTTGATATGAGCATGGGGGTGAGCAGTGAGGGGATGCTCAGGGTTTCTGCTTTTAATGGGAAGTATATTGCCTTCTGAGAGTGCTGAGGCCTGAGGCTGGAGCAAGAGGTATAAGGGAATGGTAAGGGTTTGGAGTGTCACTGTGGAGTATGGCAGAAGGCAATAACTAGGGATATGTGAAAGGATTGCTGGTGTCATCATCAAGAAGAGCAAGACTTCCAGCAATTCTGACAGCCTGAGCGTGAGCAGGAATAAGGTGAGGGAGTGATCAGATGACCTGGATTTAGTCACTGGTGAGTGAGGGGACAGAGTCATAGAAATAGAGAAATCAGTGTGGTGGTGAGCATGTGACCAACACTGGGCTAGGCTAGGAAGAAAAGGAAGCCAGGTAGGGACTCAGGGACTTGAGGAGCTGATGCAGAAGGAAGGGGAAGGAAGTGAAAAGCTGTGGTCAAAGAAATGGATTGCTAAGTTGAACACAACGAAATGGAGAAGTTCAGGGAGATGACAAAGTCCAGAGAGTGGCCATGCAGCAGGGGCTGAAATGATGTGGTGATGAATTCATCTGAAAAGTGACTTGGGAAATATTAGAGAACTTTCTTATTAGCTCATTTACATTCCCTAAACTTTTCCTTCCCTTATTCTTTCGCCTACTTACCAAACCTTCCATTTACATGGTTGATTGTGGGTATCTTGCAAGGTCATCTTTAAGATGAAGGGAAAGAAAAATAACCAGGAGGAGGAAAGAACTGGTTGAGCATAAGGAAGACTGGCCTTCTAGAGAAAACACCTGGATTTTTATTCCAGCACAGCTACTTTCCAGCTCCCTTGTCTTTGAGCAAGACAACCTCTAAACCTCAATTTCTCCATCTGTAAAATGGAGATGATGATACCAGCCTCACTCGCATGCTAATACTCTTGTTAGATTCACATGACTTAATGAGTCCTAAAACACACATAAGAAATAATCATTGTAGGTACCTCAAGGCCCACAATTTTTAAATCTTCACTCATCAACTGCACCCAAGTTCTAGAAGGCATTCAGGAAATATGTAACATTACTGTGTATCATCATCAAGAAATCAGCTTGTCATAATTTTGGAATATAAATACACCCTAACTGTACTGGAAGTGGATTGGAGATAAGAAAGTGCGCACGTGAAGTGCTGGAGCAGTGAACTGTCCATGGAAAAGAAATGTGTGTGTGTGTGTGTGTGTGTGTGTGTGTGTACCTGATACAACCACCAAGGCACAAGTGCTTCTTATCTCTTATTATGTTCAGTTGATCACTAGCACCCCAAGTTGTCCAGATTAAGAGGACATCTACAATAGGTTGTGCTTAAGCACCCTCTCCTTATTTCCTCACAGTGTCCAAGAACCTTGGGACTTATTTATTCCAGCTGACAAATCTGCTGCTAAATGTCCAGCAAAGTGAGAGCTAGGTGATCTGACCCACCAATCAGTGACCAGGGCTCCTGGCTGCCACTGCTTCTGTCACTGACCCTCAGGGCAACTGTGGTCAACCGACCCCACATAAGCCAAGTGTTTCCCTGTTCCTTGAGCTAACAATGCTCCCTCCAGTCTTGGCCTCGGTGCCGCTCTTGGGCTCCAAAGGTACAGCATCTTCAGTGTAAATTCACAGGTATGGCCATTGCCTTCAAAGCCTGACTATTGGATCCACATGGGGGGTCCAGAAGGTCTCCCACATCAGCTTTTACCCCTGACTTCTCAGCCCAGTTTGGAACTCGACTCACCAATCTAGTTAGAACCCCTCAGACTCTCCGAGTGTCTAATAACTTTGGACTCAAAAGAAAGGTGCTCAATTCCTCTCCCCTTAGATCTTTTTTCTTAAGCAAATGTCCATTTGTTTTATTTCCTTTCCTGTGTCCATTTTCATATACCAAGGAGTGTTAGGAGGAGCATTCTTCTCTTTGTCCACCGAAGTTTCTTTTCTCCTTTCCTTCACTACCGTAACTGCCTTCTTACAATGAGTGTCTGTCTCTACTGCCTCACTGAAATTTCTCTAAACAAAGAATTGTTTTCCCTACCGGAAAATATAGCTGGCCATCCTGCTGGAAAATGTTAAGCATGTCACAGGCACTTCCCACACACATACAGATACCCGGCTTGTCTGCACTGACCTACAAGTGCACTAAAGTCCCGGGCAACTTCCTTTTCCACACTCTAAATTAAGCAGGACCGGGCTTTTCAACTCTGGGGTCTCTCTGGCGCCTTCCAGCTCTGAGTGATCTCCCCTAATCCATTCATTCATCATGTATCTCTGAGTGCCTAATGCTAGGTGGTATGGCTGGGAGTGCAGGAGTGAACTACATGGACAAAAATCCACTCCACTGTGAATAGCTCCAAGGACAATGGTGTGATTGCAAAGTTTCTCTCATTACCCCGGATATATATATATATATTGTTTTGTAAGTTAAATTTATTGGGGTGACATTGGTTGATAAGAATTACATTGTTTCCAAATATACAATTCTACATTACATTGTCTATACATCGCATTATGTGCTCACCACCCAGAATCAGCTCACTTTCCATCACCATATATTTGATGTCCCCTCACAACTCCCCACCCACCCAGTTCTCCCTCCTCCCTCCCCCCCTTACCCTCCCGTAAACACCAAACCATTAACTGTGTCCATGAGTTTTTGCTTCTTTGTTACTTTCAGTTTTATATTCCACCTATAAATGAGGTCATCTGTTTCCTGATTCTTTCAGTCTGACTTATTTCGCTTAATAAGATGGTTTCAAGGTCCGTCATGTTGTCACAAATTGCTGTATTTCATCTTTTCTTATTGCTGAGTAGTATTCTATTGTATAAATGTACCACAACTTCTTTATTCAGTCATCTATCAGAGGACACTTTGGTTGATTCCATGACTTGGCCACCGTGAACAATGCTGTGATGAACATTGGGGTACATGTATCTTTGTGGATTAAGGTTTTCAAGTTTTTGGGGTAGATACCCCAAAGAAGGATTGGCCCTGGTTATATTTTTAAGCAGTAAATATGCTGTAGGGTTGGAGTTTTGGGTCATACTTTAGGTCCTTGCATCTAGGTCAGAAGAGATACATGTGTTTTGCAAAACCATTTCCCCAACTTCTTGCCCTGCCCTAGACAAGCGGCCCACATTCTCGCTCAGCCTCTCTCTTGCAGTAAATGCAGGAGGAGCTTTGCATGGAGTCAGTCTTTACAATCGGAGGCCCCGCCAGAGAGCCAGCTGGGACTAAACCAGAGAAAAGAAATTCCTCTTTTCCAGGGTGCAACATTTTGCAACCAAAAGAGAGAAACAGCTCATCTCCAAGGAAGGATCCATGGGGCCCCTGAAAATCACTCTCTGCTGGGGCCCCTGCACTGTATCCCCCACCCCAGCACTTCCCCAAATTAGAGAAGTGGGGTACTCAGGAAACCCAGAGTCTTGCTTCTCTGCTCATTTCCCTGTCTGCTGTTAAACCGTCCCACAATTCAGGTATCTGGGGAAAATGACTTGAGATTTTGGACAGTTCATAGGTTCAAACAACATTTATTGAGAACCTACTATAGGAAAGATCACAGGTTCTAGTGTCCAGTGTGGGCCAGGGCCAATAGGGGTGATAAAGCATAGAGAGTTCTAGAAGCAGAGAGTGAGGCTTAGGGTAACATGAGGCTTAGAGGCCCAAAAGGCCTATGGGAAGGTGGATGTCAGGCAAGAGCCAGCTGCTGTGTGAGGAGCTGAGGTCCAAACACAATTCTGGTGCTTCCCACTCTGATTCTTTGTTTCTAACAGCCTCCACATGTTCTCTCTCCATCCACGGCAGATAAGAGAATGGGGCTGGATGAGAAAGAACTCAAGGAGTCTAAACCTCAGTGCATTCTATATTAACAATACAGATGCCCAAGAAACTTGCATGGCAAGAAATGAGTGGAGGTTCGGGCAATGCATTGGGGCACACAAATTGGGGACTGGCCATGTGCCCTGAAACTGCGTGGGGACTGCAGCTTGCTCAAGTCCTTAGAGTGACACAGCTGTTTGAACGTTGCTTACAAAGCACCCTTGGTTATTATTTCATACAGGTCTCATGACATTGTTAGAGGCAGTTGTCTTACTAATCACACTTCACAGAAGAGGCTCAGACAGGTCAGATGACTTGTGCAAGGCTACACAGCCAGACAGAGTCTCTGGTCAGAGTCAGGTCTCTGGTCGAGTGCCCTGATGGGGCTCTTCCCATGATTCCAGGCTGCCTTTTCTTTCACTCTTTTTCCACTTTTCTTTTCTTTCTTTCTTTTTCTTTTTAAGATTTATTGTATCATTTTTGAGAGAAGGTGAGAGGGGGTGGAGGGAGGCCCCAGAGCTGTCTCCATAGTTGTGCATCATTAGCTGAGACATGGTTTCATTCCACGCAGGGGAAGGTGAGGCCTCATGGGGTGGGAACCAACCTGGAGGCCTCCTGCATGGAAGGTGGGAACCTTCACCACCATCCCAGCAGATACCAGTGGCACCGCAGTTCAGCATATGGGTTTGCACAGGCTGGGGCTGGGATTCGATCCCCGGAACCTCGCAGCTGCACGGCAAGTAAGTGCTCAGCCTGCTGAGCTATCCCTGCACCATGCCCCCCTTTCCCCTTTCCTTTGTTCTTTTCTGCCTGTGTCTTTTTCCTGTTAGTGCCCCCAGCCCACCAGCACAGCCTCTACTGTGTGCGCTCTATGCTTTAGGCCAGGGGTCCACGAACACACACTGGAAGTCAATTGAGGATGGAAAGAGAGCTTAGACAAAACACACCTTTACGTAGTACAATTACAGAATGTGAGTCAACGGGTCTGGGGTGAAGACCAGCAATGTTTGGTAAGTTCAATGGTACTGAACTATTTAGAGGTCATGGATGTCTTTGCTAATCTGATGGAACAGATAGACCCTCTCTCCAGAAAAATCCACATTCTCACATATGCGGTAGACAATTCCAAATGGTTCTTAAAGCCTAGCCAAGAGCCACGGACAAGAACCTTTGTCTAGACAAAATGAACGCTCACTGTCTCCCATCCCCAACCAGCATTTCCCATGCTGGGCCCTGTAAAGGTTGTCCTAATGGGACCCTGAACCAGTATCATTAACATCATTTGAAAGCTGCTTAGAAACGCCAGATCTTAGCCAACCACCCCCACCCACCCACCCAAGACCTGCTGCATCAGAATCGGTGCTTTGACAAGCTCCTCAGATGCTGCATACGCATGGTAACTAGTCTCTACACGTCTGCTTCAGCATGGGCTGCTCCTCTATCCACTGTCACTCAAGTGTCACCCTGCCACCCTTGGGCCCATCTTAAATGCACCAGCATGAAGGCTTCCCTGGGCCCTTCAGCTGGGGCTTTCAGCTCTGCCTCTTTCCAGCTACTGCAGTGATTCTGTGTGTCACTTGAGTTCCCCTCCAGTGGCCTCAGCACAGGGGTTAAAACACAGATTCAACGAAAGGCTGTCACCACGGTGTTTCTCAGTCTCCACCTGCTCTTCATGGTGTCTGTTTCCCTAAGACTCCCCCAGTTCAGCACCTTCACTGGGGACCTCAAGTGAGCTCACCAGTCCCTAACCTCCTCATGTCACTGTTCAGGCCGCCTGGGGGAATGCAAGCCCACAACGAGAAATGTGGCTCCCCCCCCCACACACACACACACATGGTGCTACCCGTGGTTACAGTCTCTTCAAGGAACTGTCATTATCCTATCAGGTCCCTTAGATGCAGCACCCTCCCCATAGGGCTCAGGTGCTGGTGTGTGAGGGCTGGCCCAGAAGAGAGCCTAAGTGACAAGTCCCGGCTGGACGGAGACACCGCTGGCCACTGCAGACGACTCTTGCCTTTCTCCTCCCATGGGTGAGTCTCCTCGCCTTGGCTGCCTCAAGCAACCAGGCCAGAGGCAGAACCCCCAGAGCACAGGAAATGCTGGAAGTTGGGGCTGAGCACTGTGCAAGTCTATGCAGCCGCCTTCCATGGACTCTCACTTCGCCATCTCTTCTGGAAAGCAAGTTTCATGCCTGGCTCAGTTCCTCCCATCCAGTCCCCTGCCGCGGGCTCTGCCCAGAGTAGCTGCTGACTGCATGTGTATCACAGGGCGCTACACCAAGAGCCCAGAAACGCCCCCGCCCCCCACGATCTCAGCCATGTGTCTTCCAGCACATCAGGCCTGTCCCTAACTCTTTCTTGGTCTCCGTTTCTCCACCAGTGAAACAGGAAGGTGTTTTCTAAGATATTGCTGACATCTGACCTGCACAAGAGTAGTGAATGGGTTTTCAGTCCTTGAATGAAGAAGGGTTGCAGAGCAGGGGAAGTAGGCTCTTGTCTACGTGGAGCTCAGCGCTCACCTGGAGGCAGTCAGAAGGAAGAGGCTGGAGAAGAGGCCTGGGGGTGGTCTGAAAAGAGAGGGTTACTCCAAGGCCGGTGGGGGGAGGGGGCGGCAGTAGGGAGCACAAACCAGGGGGTGCTAGGTGGGGAAGTGAGCTCCGAAGGGGCCAGGGCAGGGGCTAGGCGCTGGCTTCTGATATTTCTAGAAAGCTCACAATTAGTTCCTCTTTCAATCACCTCTGACACTGAGTGGGAGTCTTGAGTGACGATGACAAAGGCCCGTGCGGAGGATATGGGTTGGAGGGTGGGGTAGCCCACTGGGAGGAAGGAAGAAAGGATTATTCATCAAGAACTTTTCCATTTCTCATTTCTGGTTCATGGAAAGGAGGCTCCATGGGGGATTTAGGATTCTGGTGAGCAGAGAAGCCTTGACCTAGCCTCCCCCCATACCCCTCCCGGGGCTTTTCCCTTGTACCAGCCCCCCCACCCACCCACACACACAGCAGCGGGGGCCAATCCAGGCCACGTGCGAAGTCCCTGGCTCCAGGCCCAGAATCTGGAATGTGGCTTGAGAAGCACTTTCTTTTTCACAGGATCTGGGGACTTCCAGAACTGCTTCAGAGAGAGAATTTCTGCTCATTTCTTCCACACCAAGAATATATCTTCTTGACAGAGTAGAAGTGTGAGGGAGATAGTTGCCATTTTATAGACTTTCTCTTCTGATTCATCCACTTTCACCATGGATTTGTTTATTGTCTGACACTTGCAGTGACCAAGTCACTTTCCAAAAGTGACAACTCTTTCCTAAAGTAGAGGTGGCGCTTCACAGACTCAGAAGGCTGACTAAATACTCAGGAAAGCCACTAAGCTTTCTCATGGGACCACAGGCCAATTGGTCTTTCTCTCGAGAATGTGGTTTCTTCACACAAAAGAGGAGGTGGTAGTTCCTCTGATTCCAGGACACTAGGCACAATAGCAGCATGGCTGAATCAGGACAAAATAGAGTTGACCTTTGAACAACACTGAGGTTACCAGTCCCCCAATGCAGGTGAAAATCTGCATAAAAGTTTTGACTTTGCCAAAACTTAACTAGTAATAGCCTACTATTGACAGCAGCCTTACCAATAATACAAACAGTTGATTAACTTATATTTTGTTTGTTATATGTATTACATACTGTGATCTTATAGCAAAGTAAGCTAGAGAAATGAAAATGGTAAGAAAACACAAAAAAGAGAAAATACATTTACAGTATTTATTGGGAAAAAAAACACAGGTATAACTGGGCCTTCACAGTTCAGAGATCTCCACACCTCTAGGCTGGTTAACCGAGACAGGAACCAATGAACAACTGGATTCCCCATGGAGACGTGATGCACTCCTCTACGTTCCCGGAAAAGAACATGAGTAGATTAGAGACGGGTCCCATTAATATGAGAGAAAACTTGGAAGGAGGTGAGCTGGTCTGGAATGACTTGTGAAGTTGCACACTCTCCATTTTTAAAAATATTTTGCTCATTCAAGAAGAATGAATCGAGCTGTTGGCAGATCGCCGAGCCAAACACAAGAGGTTTCTACAAAGGGGCAGGTAGCAAGAGTCAGGCAGAACGAAAATATGGTTTTGAGAGGAAATAAGCAAAACAGTGCACACGTGTATTTGTTCTCTGTTCATTCTGTCTTTCTCGGATAATACCCCAGCGTCTGAGACGACCTCTCTGTAGATCCTCTGCTCTTAGATTCTCTAGGAAACCAATATCCATCATGAGACATGAAGTCTAACACCTGGGAGGAGGGATTCCAGAATCAAAGTGTCCTGGACAGGAATCGCAGCCCTGCCTGCTCTTGTCTGTGAGGTCCTTGACAAGTTCCTTAACTTCACGTCCCACCAAAGAAGGCTGGGCTGTCTGGAGGATGGTGGAGGCAGCGCTGGAGCACCTCAGCGCAGGCCTGACCCCTCCTCAGCAGCCAGTGCCAGCCGTTCCTTTTCTTCACCATGACTGGTCACTAACTGCCGACCCGTTATTTGGTCAGCATAACCCATTTCTTATTGCAAATGTGGTGGTTGGCAGGTGTGTCTTCAAAGAAGCTCCCGCATTTTACAGACATTGTCTCAATGGCCCTGTAATACAGAACAGTCACTAGATCTTTCCATGCCCACTGTGCAAAGCATGAAGAAGAACAAGGGGGGACTCAAGAGGCCTGAACTTCAGGAGCAGCTCAGCCACTAGCATGCCTTGGGGAAATCTGTCATATGTATAAAAGGAAAGGTTCGCTGAAATGAATCTAAGGTCTCTTGGGTTTTCATGACCCTGATTCTGTGGCCTCTGAGGAAATCTAAGGCAGAACTGCCGCAGGAAGGTACGGGTTCAATTTCCCATCATTCTGTTCCTCTGCTCTGCCTGTTCCCTGGGGATCCAGAAGGGGCTGAGATACCCGCCACCACAGGACACACTCCTGAGTACCGCCACCTGCTGTCCTGACTCCGAAGGCTCAGTGACTTGATCCCCAGGAATGTGTCACAACTTCTCTCAGGGTGCCTGCTAGTTTGCAAGATGCTGAGAACAGAGGACACCCAGATATGCAACCAGGCATCCAGTGGACAGTGCGCCCAGAAGTATGTCACAGTGGTGACAGCACAGGCACAAATTCTGCTCCGGGGAGCGTGGGCAGGTTACTGAACCGCTCTGCACCTTGGTTGTCTGATCTACAAAATGCGAATTAACAGCACCAAGTAGATGGAGGATGAAAAGCTCAGCGTTTGTGAAGGGCTTAGAATGTTCCTGGCACAGAGTAAGCACTGTAAAATGACCACATGGACATTTCTGCAGCGCTACACAGCTTCTTCCAAGAATCCGATGATTCTTAGAATTCTGTTCTAGGGTTACAAAATCCTGCAGTTCTGCTGTCAACCACTACCTGCAGTTTAAAGAACAGAATGATTTAACATGCTGTTGGGGAGTCGCCAAGCCTGCAGGGCCCCTTCCCGGCACGAAGGGCCTAGGGCTGTTGTCTGCAGGTGGGCCAGGGGCAAGCCTGGAGACGCTTCCATGCCTCCTTTCGCCTCTGCTTCTCTGCTTCTTTGCTTTTCTGCAGTTTCACTTCAGAGCAAGGAGAACCCTTAAGAATCACCCACTTGGTTCATGTCTGGGGTCCCTCTAGATCTACCTGTGCCTCGTCCCCCACCCCATCCTGCTCCACACACACACTGGGTCTCAGCAGTGGATGGACGTGTCCCAGCCCAACCCACTGTTTCCCACTCCCACTTCCTGGAAGCCTGCCAATGCTCTGCTTCCACTTAGTCATTCATTGAGGGTGACGTTGTCTCGGGCCTACCACTGCTCCACCCACTTGGCTTTCAATAAAAGGCGGGCAGAGCAGCTAGAGGAGCAGAGGGGCTGAGACAAGCCAGACACCAACAACTCTCAGGCTGCAGCTCGCGTCCTTGCCCTTCACCATGAAGATCTCTGCAGCTCTTCTGTGCCTTCTGCTCACAGTGGCCGCCTTCAGCCCCCAGGTGCTGGCTCAGCCAGGTAAGCACCCCTTCTTTGAAGCAGTCACCCCATCTCTGGGCCATGAGAGCAGAAGGGGTACCCACAGCCTCACTTGAACAACTGCCTTTAGGTCAGGAAACTCAGAGGAGTGAGCCTTGTCCCACAGCTCTTCCTGGGTCGAGCCTGCAGTCCAGCGCCTTCCAAGACTCCAGCTCTGCACACCCCCAGGGCAGTCACTGCCCCAGCTCCTCCCAGCAACGTTAGGGGCCTGGAGTGATCCAAGAGGGGGGGCCTCTGCTGGTGGGTGTGCGGGGCATCGCCAGATGCAATGGCGGGGAAACAGGGAGCCCCAGACCTGGCCTGAGCCTCATTCGGTGCCGCCCCCAGAGACCCGGCTCTGCAGAGGCGGCAGGTGTCAGACCCCCAGCCAGGCGTGGGTTATGTGCAGCCCAAAGCGGGGCCCAGGCCGATCTTCTCTGACTCTGATATTTAGATTATTAGCTCCTCTTAGAGACACTCGCAGGAGTTAGTCTCACAGCTCCCCTTCCCTCTGAGATTGCCGCTGTATACCCATTTTACAGCACAGAAAACAGAGTCAGCACATCTTTCTAGCTGTGAGGCAGAAGACTTAGGACAGAATGGGTTCTGCCTCCACTCCGGATTTCCCTGCCCCTCCTCCTTACTCCTCTGTTCTGTTCTGATGAAGACTAGAAGCATCCAGTCCGTCTAACATGAGTTTTCTTTGTGGTTCCTTTTCTAGATGCCCTTCCCCCCGTCACCTGCTGCTTTGATTTCGCCAGTAGAAGGGTCCCGTTGGTGAAGCTGGTGAGCTACAGGAGAGTCACCAGCAGCAGGTGCCCCAAAGAAGCTGTGATGTGAGTTGAGCATGCCGGCCTGCCCTGGTCCAGGGCTTCCTCAGACCAAAGGGGCCTCGCAGCCTGAGGCTCAGACAGTTACACCATCTAACCCCACCTCTAAAGGTGCCCAGGGGAAAACGGAGGTCACAGGGCAGTGACTTCCAACATCACGTTTCCCCTGGGGGCTGAGTCAGACCCTCCCATTTCTTTAGCCTGAAGTCAGGGCGGCTTCACCTGGGACATGATAACAGCAGCAGCCCTGGTCCCCTCCTGTCACCTCCTTTGCTCCTCGAGTTCTCAGGGCAGCTTCTGGGAGCAGAATGAGCTATACTCCTCGGCTGAAGTCTCAGTGGCAATGCATCTAACTGTGTCCCTCTCTCTCCACAGCTTCCTAACCAAAAAGGCCTTCAAGGTCTGTGCTGAGCCCAACCAGAAGTGGGTCCAAGATTCCATCCAGTACCTAGACAAGAAAACCCAAACTCCAAAACCTTGACTCCGGAACCCAAGAATCTGAACCTAATTTATTTGATTCCAGCTCCCCCTAAACACCTTCTGATACTATTTTATGATATTTTGGAAAAGTGTGTGAACTTTGTTTATTGATGTGAAACATGATGCCTTAAGTAATGTTAACCTTATTTAAGTTATTAATGTTTTAAGTTTATCTTCCATGAATACTAGCGTCTTTTAGATCTGAAGACTTAGGCAACTTGCTTTCCTCTGTGAACTCCAGTTTTACCCCTGACATGGTCCTTGTAAGAATTATTAGTGCAAACACTTGTTGTTTTAAATTTCAAGATACTTGTACTGCTAGAAATGTTATTGTGGAAATGTATAGGATGTAACTGTTGAGCAATATATATATTTTTGTATAAAACCTGACTCTTGGCGTTTTCTTGAAGGGAATTAAAAAGCGGAGCTGACTCTGGGTGGTGAGCACATAAAGCAATGCATAGACGATGTAATGTAGAGTTGTACACCTGGGGACAATGTAGATGCTGCCAACCAATGTCACCCCAGTAAATTTAACAATGAAAAAAAAGCTGAGTATCAGCTGGGTGATGAGGGAAGAGCATGGTTTTGGAGGACAAGGGTCATGTTTTGAAGGAATGAAAATATGAGCTACTCTGGGCTTTTCCCCTGGGTGGTCTCATCTGAGTCCCTGTAGAAAGGCCTTTAAGGAAAGACCCAATCAGGCGTTTTACCACCAGCATGCCAGTGCCCAGCACCATCTGCCCAGATTCCAACTACTTCTGTCACCTGTTTAGCAAAAGTCCCACCCCTATCTCTTTTCTCATAGCCCCTGAGCCCAGCCCACAATGTCCTCCATAATCTATTGCAACAATGCCCCTCAATCTTGCTCCTTTCAGCTAATCCTCTGAGTTGGAGTAATACAGACACTGTGGATATTGGGAAACCAGGGAGAAACTTAAGTGACCATCAATGAGAGGGTTAGATCTGGATTTCAGAAAGAAGGTACAACTTGAACTTACCCTGGATGAATGATGAGTTCTTTTTTTCTTTAAAAAAAAAAAAAAATTACAAGATGATTAAGAAAAGGAGAACGCGAAGTGGAAGCCTGTACCTAGAGGTAGAAATTATGACATGGACATCGAAGAGGGAGCAAACCAATCAGATGGGAGTTGGGCTCCATGTCTGTGTCAGTGACGGGAAAGTTTAGAAAGGAAGGTTGAGAAAAGAATTTTGAATGTCAAGGTTATAAGTTAGTCCTCAACTTCCTAGGTTAAAGGAGATGCTGAAAATATCGATCCAGCGGAGAAGGACGTGCCATGTGCAGAGGTTCAGTGGTGCGTTGCTGGAGGAGGAACTTACCAGCTTCATGCAGGCCAGGAGGAATAGGGGAAGGGGAGAGGCTATTCCCAGGGTCCAGGTAGGAGCCGATGAGGGTCTGGATAGGCAGCTTTGGGGAAGGATGAGCTGAAAGGGTAAATAGATGGAGGAGAGGGGCCTGTGACCTACGATACAGAAGCCCCTTCCTCAACCCCCATTTTAAGGAGCCAGCTTCCTTGAAACCAGAATGTACTTCTCTCTGTCACTCTCCCCCATCCTAATCATCCTTTCAGATGGGAGGGGCCCCTTTTCTCACGTGTCTGCCCAAGTCTGTGTTCTCTTGCCTGGCCTTTGACCTACCTGTAAGGCATCCAACCTACTTAGGTACAGACAGCCCCTCTACTAAGAAGAGAGGATGAATCGCTCTATTGAATCAATTCTGCACAGGCCTCCCCATCTGGTGGAGCGCTGGCCACCAGGTCAAAAGAGATCAGGCAGTGCCTTTGGCGGCAGCGGTACTGGCAAGGACACTTGAGTTCTGACCCAGAACTGGCACTGAGTCACTCTGTCACTCAGGGCAGGTTGGACATTCTGCATCTCCATCAATGTAATAGGGAGGACGCTGTGTTTCCAACAGGAACCCCGCAGCAGCCAGGCTGGAAGATCTGGGAGCGGGTGTCCTGGAAAACTAATTTCTGCCACTGGAGCTGGAGAGGAAGAGGCGGGATTCTGCTTCCACCTTCCTGAACTTGTCCTGAGTCCCCGATCCAGGCGGAGGGGTTCCCTCAAACTTCAGGTAACACTTTCTAAAGCATGCTGCAGCAAGCAGTTTATTGGCAGCTCTTCATGGAATTACTGACCCTGGCGCCTGGTCCAACAGCCCTCCCTGCCTCTCCTCCTGTCCTGCACTTCACAGCCTTAATCGCCCATCAGAAGTAAATCTCAAATTGCCTTGGATGCCAAGAGACCAAAAGGGGGTGGAGTGCAAATCGAGGGGCATCACCGTGCACCTTACTGAGCAGCAGCTTCCTAACACCAGGCCAATGAGGAGGAAGGTCTGGAAGGGGAGGAAACCGGGGGAGGTGTGTTCAAGCTCCAGAAGAACCTGCTCACATTCCCTCTTCAAGCCACCTTTAGTCATCATCAGGAAATCTTGAATCCCCTCTTTGTTTGTTTGTTTGTTTCCTAAGCTAAGCATGGGATTCTTTGTCCTTCGAGTGATGAAACTGAGCACAAAGCACTGCTTGGCAACAGGCCCTGTTTCAGGAGGGAATGCCAACTGTGATGTATTCATTCCCTGCGCGGCCAGCAGTCTATTCCGGGAAATCTGGGCTTTTTCTGTCATACTCACAACTCTTTCAGCCTCTGACTATTGCCCAATTCCAAAGCCATTCCTATGATACGTGTTTTTATTATTTGTTACCGTTGTACCGTACTTTCATATGTGAACATCTGTATTCATTGCTTATGGCTATTGTATACAAATTATTTTAAATGTAATAACTTAGCACAACACAAATATATTATCTTACGTTCCGGAGGTCAGGAGTCTAAACTGAATGGGTCACTTGGGTTGCATTTTTTTCTGGAGACTCTAGGACAGAATTTGTTTTCTTGCCTTTTCCATTGTATAGAAGCTTCCTGAATTCCTTAGCTTGGGGCCCCCTCCCTCCATCTTCAAAGCCCTTTGGAAACCCCTCTCCTCCTGTGCCTCCTCTTCGTTTCTGTTACCACTTCTTGTCTGATTCTCACCCTCCTGCCTCCACCTTCTAAGAATATTTGTGATTATTACATTGGGCCTGTCTGGGTAATTCAGGATAATCTCACCATCTGAAGATCCCTAAATTAATCACATCTGCAAAGTTCCTTTTGCCATGTCAGGCCAGATACCACAGTATCCAGGGACTGGATTAGGAGGTGGGCTTCTCTGGGAGGGGGACATTACTCAGACAACCACACTTAGGGACCAGGCAAGCGTTTACAACAGGTAGCTGCGCGCGGTGACTTGGCCTTTGAGATCTGCACCCGGCTTGATCCCTCAACTCTGAGACAGCCTTGTGTGAACTGCCTTTCATGGGTGGACTCATAGGTTCTGGGCTTAATTTGTGCATCAAATAGTTCCTCATTTCCTCTGCATGGAAGTCACCCGAGTCCCTTTCTGAGCATCAGTTCATCCCCAAGGATGCTGCCTTAGGGTGTTGGACTAGGGGAAGGCTCCTCCTCCCATTGGTTCATTTTAAGGGTTCCCCAGGAGCTCCGGATGCAGAATGAGTGCCCCCAGTCCCCTCACACTTAGGATGCTGCAGTAGCCGGCCAGTTCTGCAGTCTCTGGTTTGGGCTTTAGTAAAGTCCTTTGTTCTGAGGTAGATTTAGTGAACGTACAGGCAGAAGTGAAAGGGACTATGGAGTACAAAACTTCAGGACCATGTCGAGCTCAACAATGCAATTGTTTCCCCACCACAAGCAATGAGGTGGGGTTTTTAAAGGCTGTGAACAACGACATACCCACAACACTTTTCAGTTAGATAGGGTGGCTTCAGGAAGCGAGCAGGGGGGACCGTGGCTTTCCCCTTCAGGACGGGGGTTGTCAGCCTCAGAGAGGCCTGGTCAGCTGTGGAGGGAGCAGGAGACTCGGCCGAGGACTACGACACGCACGGAAGGACTTCACATTGTGACTGGTATTTCAGAAAAGTCTTAGTAGTCACTTGGTGAAGGAATTATATTGCCAAGAAAATCAAAAGCCAAGACTGGAGGGTCTTTGGCTATTACAGCTGCTGAGCAACTTTTGAAGTTTCCATGAGCTAGAAACAAGCAATGACAAGCCTCCCGGGAAGGGCATGCACACAAGTTCCACTTGCCAAGGGACAGGAGAAATGGACAAGGAAGACCCTGGCCCGGGCAGATCTAGGGCCCTGGACAGAGCAGGATCAGAGCTGCTCTAAGCCTTTGCTGCTGTCCCCAGGGGGACTCATAACTGCGCTTCTATTGTTCCTGCTCTACCAGGGAGGTGCGTGGGAGTGCCGGGCAATTAATTCGCTTTATAATGGTACCATCATCTTCTATGTGGAGGCTATAAAATTCACTTCTATGTACTTGTTATTTAACTTTTAAAAACTTTTTTTTTTTAAGATTTATTTTATTTTTTGACAGAGTCAGAGAGAGTGAGACAGAGAGAGACAGAGAGAAAGGGGAGGACCCAGAGCAGTCTCCATAATTGTGTATCATCAGCTTTCCACATGGTTTCGTTCCACACAGATGGGCAGGGGCCACACAGGGCAAGAACCGAACTGGGGGCCTCCCACATGGGAAGCACACCCCAGCTCAGCATGTGGGTCCACATGGGACAGGGCCGGGATTCGATCCTCGGTCCCTAAGGCTTCAAAGCAAGCACTTAACCTGCTGAGCCATCCCGGCTTCCCTTAAAAACTTACTAAGTTTTAAAAATTGTGATAAGATATATCACATAAAACTGAGCATATTTTCCACATTTAAGTGTACATTTCGGTAGTGTTAAGTATATTCACATTATTGTGCGATGGGTCTCAAGAACTTTTCCATCTTGCAAACCTGAAACCCCATATCCCCTCTACAGCTTCCTGTTTCCCTCCCCTCAGCCCGCGGCCACCACCGTTCTACTTTCTGTTTCTATCAATTTGACGACTACATACCTCACATAAGTGCAATCATATGGTATTTCTCTTTTTGTCACTCCCTTATTTCACTGAGCATAATGTCCTCAAGGCCCATGTATGGGATAGCATTAGACAGAATTTCCTCTCTTTTAAGTCTAACCAGTATTCCATTATATAAATGCTTATCCATTCATTCGTCAGTGAACATTAGGTTGTTTCTGTCTCATGGCTGTTGTGAATAGTGCTACAGTAAACATGGGTGTGCAAATATATTTTTGAGATGCTACTTGCAGTTATTTTGGATATATACCCAGAAATGGGCTTACAGGATAATATGGTAGTTCTATTTTTATTTTTTGAGGAATTGCCATACTGTTTTATATAGTGGCTGCACCATTTTACATTCCATCAACAGTGCACAAGCGTTTCAGTTTTTCCACATGCTCACCAACACTTCTTCTGTAGTAGCCACCCTTAAGGGTATGAAGCACTTTCTCATTTTAATTTTGATTTGCCTTTCTCTAATGATTAATGATGTTCAGCATCTTTCCTATGCTATTGGACATCTGTATATCATCTTTGGAGAAACGTCTATTCAAGTCCTTTGCTTATTTTTTAAAGTTGGGTTATTTTGTTGTTGAGTTGTAGAAATTTTTATACATCCTGGATGTTAACCCCTTATCAATTATTTGATTTGTACATATCTTCTCCCACTTAGTAGGTCAACTATTTACTTTGTTGATTATGTAACTTCATGCACAGAAATTTTTATGTTTGATGTAATTCCATTTGGTATTTTGTTTGTTTTTATCTCCTGTGCTTTTTGTGTCATATCCAAGGATTGCTAAATCTAATGTCATGAGGTTTTCCTCCTATGTTTTCTTTGAATAGGTTTACATTCCTAGGTCTATGTTTAGGTCTCTGATCCACTTTGAGTTAATTTTTGTAAATGGTGTGAGATGATGGTCCGAATTCATTCTTTCGCACTTGGATATCCAATTTTCCCATCATCACTTGTTGGAGAGACTGTCCTTTCTCCACTGAGTGGTCTTAGCACCCTTGTTAAGATCATTTGACCATGTACACAAGAGCTTATTTCTTTTTTTCCCCCCAAACATTTAGGTTTTATCTTTATTTTTTTTAACGGTTAAATTTATTGGGGTGACATTGGCTGGTAAAAAACACAGTTTCCAGGTGTACAATTCTACATTACATTGTCTATGCATTGTATTATGTGCTCACCACCCAGAGTCAGTTTTTGTTCCATCACCATATATTTGATGTCCCCTCCCTACTCCCCCCCCACCCTGCCCCCACTCCTCCAGCCACCTCCCTTTTTATCCTCAGGTAACCACTAAACTGTCTTCAAAAGTTTTTGTTTATTTGTACTTTCAGTTTTATATTCTACCTATAAGTGAAGTCACAAATGACTGTATTTCATCTTTTCTTATCGCTGAGTAGTATTCCATTGTGTAAATGTACCACAACTTCTTTATCCAGTCATCTATCAGAGGACACTTTGGTTTTCTTTCTACAACTTGGCCACCGTGAACAGTGCTGTGATGAACATTGGGGTACATATATCTTTTCAGATTAAGGTTTTCAGGTTTTTTGGGTAGATACCCAGGAGAGGGGTGGCTGGGTCATATGACAATTCCATTCGTAATTTTTTGAGGAATCTCCACACTCCTTCCTTGGTGGTTGTACCAGTTTACATTCCCACCAGCAGTGTATGAGGGTTCCTTTTTGTCCACAGCCTCTCCAGCACTTGTTATTCCTTGTCTTGTTGATTATAGCCATTCTAACAGGTGTGAGGTGGTATCTCATTGTGGTTTTTATTTGCATCTCCCTAATTGCTAGTGATGTTGAGCATTTTTTAAATGTATCTGCTGGCTGTTTGTTTGTCTTCAGGGGAAAAATGCCTGTTTAAGTCTTCTGCTCATTTTTTAAATGAAATGTTTTGTTGTTGTTGAGCTGTATTTTAGATATTAGCCCCTTATCAGAGGCATTGTTTGCAAATATTTTCTCCCATTCGGTTGGTTTCCTCTTTACTTTGTTGATGGTGTCCTTTGCTGTGTAGAAGCTTTTTAGTTTGATTTAGTCCCATTCATTTATTTTTGCTTTTACTTCCCTTGCCTTTGGGGTCAAGTTCATAAAGTGCTCTCTGAGCCCAAGGTCTACAAGTTTAGTACCAATGCCTTCTTCTATGCACTTTATTGTTTCGGGTCTTATGTGGAGGTCTTTAACCCACTCTGAGTTAATTTTGGTATATGGTGACAGTTCACAGTCTAGATTCACTCTTTTGCATGTGGTTTTCCAATTTTCCCAGCACCATTTACTGAAGAGGCTTTCTTTTCTCCATTGTATATTTTTTGCTCTTTTGTCAACATTTATCTGTCCATATATTTGTGGGTTTATTTCTGGGTTTTTTATTCTGTTCCATGGGTCTGTATGTCTGTTTTTCTGCTGACACCAAGCTGGTTTGTTTATTGACGCTTTGTAGTATAGACTGAAGTTGGGGAGCGTGATGCCTCCAGCCTTATTCTTTTTATGGAGGATTGCTTTGGCAATTTGTGGTCTTTTGTGGTTCCATATGAATCTGAAATTTTTTTTTATCTATTTCTCGAAAAAATATCTATGGAAGCTTGATGGGAATTGCATTAAATCTGTACATTGCTTTGGGGAGTATGGCCATTTTAACTATGTTGATTCTTCAAATCCATGAACATGGAATATCTTTCCATTTCTTTATATCTTCTTCAATTTCTTTTAATTTTGTCTTATAGTTTCCTGTGTATAAGTTCTTCACATTCTTTGTTAAGTTTTTCCCTAAGTGTTTTATTCTTTTTGTTTTGATCACAAATGGTATTGTTTTTCTCATTTCTTTTTCTGAAGTTTTGTTGTTTGTATATAAAAATGCTGGGGATTTTTGTGCATTGATTTTGTTTCCTGCAACTTTACTGTATTCATTTATTATTTCTAACACTTTTCTGGTGCAGTCTTAAGGGTTTTTTATATAAAGGATCATGTCACCTGCAAAAAGTGACAGTTTAAGTTTTTCACTCCCAATTTGGATGCCTTTTATTTCTTTTTCCTGACTAATGGCTCTGGTTAGAATTTCCAGCACTATGTTGAATAGCAGTGGTGACAAGGGACATCCCTGTCTTGTTTCTGAGTTTAGAAGAAAAGCTTTCGTTTTTTTCTCGTTCAGTATGACATTTGGTCAGAGTTAGTTATAGATGGCCTTTAATATGTTGAGGTACTTTCCTTCTATATCCATTTTATTAAGTATTTTGATCATGAATGGATATTGTATCTTGTCAAATGCTTTTTCTGCATCATTTGATATAATCATATGGTTTTTATCTTTTATTTGTTTATATGGTGTATCACATTGATAGATTTGTGTATGTTGAACCATCCTTGCGCCCCTGGGATGAATCCCACTTGATCGTGATACATAATCTTCTTAATGCATTGTTGTATTCTATTTGCTCATATATTGTTTAGAATTTTTGCATCAGTGTTCATTAGAGATATTGGCCTACAGTGTTTTTGTGTGTGTGACATTCTTGCCACGCTTTGGTATTAGGGTAATGTTGGCCTCATAGAATGAGTTGGGAAGTATCGTCTCCTCCTCATTTTTTTGAAAAATTTTGAGAAGGATAGGTGCTAGTTCCACTTTGAATGCCTGATAAAAATCATTAGTGAGGCCACCTGGAGTCCTGGACTCTTGCTTTGGGGGAGGTTTAGAATGGTTGTTTTAATTTCCTTACCATTGTTGATTCATTCTAGGTAGACTATATAGTTCTAGAAACTTGTCCATTTCTTCTAGATTGCAAAATTTGTCAGTATCTACGCCTTCATCTTATATGATCCTTGTTATTTCTGTGGAATCAGTTGTAATTTCCCCTCTTTCATTTCTAATTTGAGTTATTTGTGTGTTTTCTCTTTTTCACTTGGTGAACCTAGCCAGGACTTTGTCAATTTCATTAATTTTTTAAAAGAACCAGCTGTTTGTTGCATTAATTTTTTCTAGTGTTTTTCTATTCTCTATTTCACTTAGTTCTGCTTTAATTTTTATTATTTTCTTCCTTCTGTTGGCTTTCGGTGTTTTTTGTTCTTCTTTTTCTAGTTCTTTCAGATGTGATATTAGGATGCTTACTTGTGATTTTTCTTGTTTCCTGAGATGGGCCTGTAGTGATATAAATGTCCCTCTTAGTGCTGCTTTTGCTGCATCCCAGTAATTTTGAGATGTTGTATTCTCATTGTCCTTTGTTTCTATGTTTTTTTAAATCTCTTCTTTTATATGTTCTTTGATCCAGTCATTTTTAATAACATGTTGTTTAATCTCCATCTATATATGTTTTTTCCTGGTTTCCTTTTGTAGTTGATCTCCATTTTCAAAGCTTTGTGATCAGAGAATACACTTGGTATGATTTCAATTGTTTTAAATTTGCTGAGGCTAGCTTTGTGTCCCAACATGTGGTCTATTCTTAAAAAAATTCCATGTGCACCACAAAAGAATGTATAGTCATGTGTTTTAAGATGAAGTATCCTGTCAGTGTCAACTATGTCCAATTGCTGTAATATATCATTTAAAGCTGATATTTCCTTATTCATTTTCTGTTTGGATGATTTGTCCATGGCTGTCAATGGGGTGTTTAAGTCACCTATTATAATTGTGTTTTTGTCAGTTTCTTCTTTTAGATCTATTAGTAGTTGCTTTGAAAATTTTGGTGCTTCTTGGTTGGGGGCATATATATTAATAATTGCAATATCTTCTTGTTATATTGTCCCCTTTATCATTATAAAATGTCCATCTTTCTCTCTTATTATCTTTTTGATCCTGAAGTCTGCTTCATCAGATATAAGTATGGCTTAACCTGCTTTTCTCTGGGTGCCATTTGCTTGGAGTATTTTTTTCTACCCTTTCATTTTGACTCTGTGTTTGTCCTTGTGGCTGAGGTGTGTCTCTTGTAGGCAGCATAAAGTTGGTTTTTGTTCTTTAATTCAGTTTTCTATTCTGTGTCTTTTCATTGGTGAGTTTAATCTATTTACATTTAGGGTAATGATGGATATATGAGGATTTCCTATAGCCATTTTATCTTTTGTTTTCTGATAGCTCTTTTTTTTTTTTATTGCTTCTTTTCTTTTTAATTTCTGTTGGTTATTTTAAAGATTTATTTTTATTGTTTTTTTGACAGAGAGAGAGACAGTGAGAGACAGAGAGAAGGGGGAGGACCCAAAGCAGTCTCCATAGTTGACAGCATTAGTTTTCCATATAATTTCACTCTACAGGTGGGCACAGGGCTGCGCAGAGCAGGAACTGGGCCAGAAGACTCCCACATAGGCCCTGGCAAGAACTGAACTGGGGGCACACCCCAGTTCAGCATATGGGTCAGCATGGGCCGGGCCTGGGACTCGATCCTTGGGCCCCAGGGCTGCAAAGCAAGTGCTTAACCCGCTGAGCCATCCCAGTCTCCCCTTTGTTGGTTATTTTAGTTTGATGGTGTTTATGATTGTTTTCTCTCTTTCTCGCTCTCTTTTTGTTTTTTGTTTTTGTTGTTGTTGTTGTTGTTGTTATGTGTCCCAGTTCTAAGTTCTTTTTCAGTGGTTATTATAAACTTTACATAAAGGAAAGTTTCGTATATGCAGCCATTACTTTTCTGAAGGATGTTTTTTACCTTAATTCTCTTTGGAGATTTAAACCTTTACTTTGTCCCCTTCTATGTTTTTTTCCAGTTTATCCCTATTTACTTTTACTTTTTGGTTCAGGTCCAATTACCTCCTTTAGTATTTCTTGAAATGCTGGCCTTGTGTTGGAGAATTCCTTCGATTTCTATATGTCTGAAAGGGGCTTTATTACTCCTTTATATCTAAAGGATAACTTTTCTGGGTAGATGATTTTTGACTGGTAATTTTTCTCCTTTAATATTTTGAATACTTTGTTCCATTTTCTTCTGGCTTGTAGAGTTTCTGTTGAGAAATCTGATGATAATTTGACGGGCTTTCCTTTAGAGATTATGGCATTCTTTTTTCTTGCTGCCTTGAGAATTCTTTCTTTGTCTTTGACCTTTGATATCTTCAGTATAATGTGACTTGGAGAAGGTCTGCTAGAATTCAAGTAGCTAGGGTTTTTTTTTTCTTTCTTGAATTTAAGGTTCCAATTCTTGCCAAAGATTTGGGAAGTTCTCATCTATTATTTGTCTGAGTAAATTCTCTGTGCCCACCTTGTCATCTGCTCCCTCTGGAATACGTATTATTCTTATATTATTCTTTCTAATGGAGTCAGATGGTTCTTGTAGAGATCTTTCTTTTTTTTTTTTTAGCTTTTAGGTCTCTCTGTTCTTTCTTCTGTGACATTTCCAAATTTCTGTCTTCGATTTCACTAATTCTTTCCTCCATGTGGTCAGCTCTGCTTCCTATGCTATTTTATTTTTCACTTCTTTTATTGTGTTGTTTATCTCCAGAATTTCTACTTGCTTCTTTTTTATGGATTTAATTTTCTTTCTGAGATCACTTAGCTCCCTCTGTGTACACTGTCAGTTTTCTTTGAGTTCTCTGAGTGTTTTGAGAATTGCAGTCTTGTATCCTGTGTCATTTATTTCATGTTTCCATATCTTCAAGTTTCTTTTCTGGAGATTTTTGTTTTTCTTTCTGTGTAGCTTTGTTCACAAGGTATTCATCACTGTTGGAGAGTTTCTTTTTCTGGACATGAGGACTTTTCCCCTGGTAGATGTGAAGAAATCTTTCTTTTACTTCCTAGCTGGTGTTGCTACAGTGTCTTATAATATTTTTTCTTGTTTATCTGGTTTTCTCACAGTGGGAGACTTCCTAGACAGTGGCCTTCTCTTTGACTCAATTGCTCTGGTCTCAATATGCCTTCTCTTTGAGAAGGTATGGTGGGCAATAGTATTCTATTCCTCTAAGATCCCATTGCAGTCAGAAGCTGCCACACTTGTGAAGAAGTATCAAAATTTATAAAGCAACTACTAACAGATCTAAAATGAAGAACTGACAAAAACACAATTATAGTAGGAGACCTAAACACCTCCTTAACAGCCATGGACAGATCATCTAAACAGAAAATAAATAAGGAAATATCAGCTTTAAATGATATATTACAACAATTGAACATAGTTGACATTACAGGGCACTTCATTCGACAACACATGACTATATTTCTTTTCTAGTGCACATGGAACATTCTCAAGGACAGACCACATTCTGGGACACAAAGCTAACCTCAGTAAATTTAAGAAAATTGAAATCATACCAAATTTATTCTCTGACCACAAACCTTTGAAGTTAGAGATCAATTACAAAAAGAAAGGAGGAAAAAGCCTGTATACATGGAGGTTAAACAACATTTTATTTAAAAAATGACTGGATCAAAGAACATATAAAAGAAGAGATTAAAAATACCTGGAAATAAATGATGATTAAAACACAACATATTAAAATTATTGGGATGCAGAGAAAGGAGTAATAAGAGAGAAATTTATATCACTACAGTCCTAGCTCAAGAAACAAGAAAAATCACAAGTGAGCATTCTAATATCACATCTGAAAGAACTAGAAAAAGAAGAACAGAAACCACCCAAAGTCAGCAGAAGGAAGGAAATAAAAATTAGAGCAGAACTAAATAAAACAGAGAATAGAAAAACATTAGAAAAAGTTAATGCAACAAAGGGCTGGTTCTTTCAAAAAATTAATGAAATTGACAACCCCCTGGCTAGGCTCACCAAGTGAAAAAGAGAAAATACAGAAATAACACAAATTAGAAATGAAAGAGGGAAAAATTACAACTGATATCACAGAAATACAAAGGATCATACAAGAATACTATGAAGGCCCAGATGCCAACAAATTTTGCAATCTAGAAAAAATGGACAAGTTTTTAGAAATATATAATCTACCTAGACTGAACCAAGAAGAACTGGGTAACCTACACAGACCAATCAACAGTAAGGAAATTAAAACAATTATTCTAAACCTCCCCAAAAGCAAGAGTCTGGGACCAGGTGCCCTCACTAATGAGTTTTACCAGGCATTCAAAGAGGAATGAACACATATTCTCCCCAGAGTTTTTCAAAAAATTGAAGAAGAGGCAATACTTCCCAACTCATTCTATGGGGTCAACATCACCCTAACACCAAAGTCTGGTAAGGAAATCACACTCACAAAAAGAAAAGTATAGGCCAAAATCTCTGATGAACATCAATGCAAAAATTCTAAACAAAATATGAGCAAATAGAATACAATGAGTTAAGAAGATTACACAACATGATCAAGTGTGATTCATCCAAGGAACATAGGATGGTTCAACATGTGGAAAACTATCAATGTGATATACCACATAAACAAAGTAAAAGATAAAGACCATATGATTATATCAATTGATGTAGAAAAAGCATTTGACATGACATAACATCCATTTATGATCAGAACACTTAATAAGATGGGTATAGAAAGTACCTTAACATAATAAAGGCCATATATGACAAACCCTCAGCAAATGTCATTCTGAACAGAAAAAATCAGACCTTTTCTTCTAAAATCAGGAACAAGACAGCGATATCCCCTGCTACCACTGCTATTCAACATAGTGCTGAAAGTTCTAACCAGAGCCATCAGGCAGGAGAAAGAAATAAAAGGCATCCAAATTGGGAGTGAAGAAGTTAAACTGTCAATTTTTGCAGATGACATGATCCATTATATAGAAAACCCTGAAGACTCCACCAGAAAACTACTGGAAATAATAAACCAATATAGTAAAGTGGCAGGATACAAAATCAGTGTACAAAAGTCCATAGTATTTTTATATATGAACAACAAAATGTCAGAAAACCAAATGAGAAAAGAGATAACTTTTGTGATCATAACAAAAAAGAATAAAATACTTAAAAATAAACTTAATAGAGAATGTGAAGGACTTATACATAGAAAAGTGTAAGACACTGCTGAAATAAATTAAAGAAGAAAGAGAGAAATGGAAAGATACTCCATGTTCATGGATTGGAAGAATCAACACAGTTAAAATGGCCATATTCCCCAAAGCTATATACATATTTAATGCAATTCTCATAAAAATCCCACAGACATTTTTTCAAGAAGTAGATTAAAAAAAAAAAAAATCACCAGATTTACATGGAACCACAAAAGACCCCAAACCACCAAAACAATTCTCAAAAAAAAAAAAAAAGAATAAGGCTGGAGGCATCAAGCTCCTTGACTTCAGTCTATACTACAAAGTGTCAGTAATCAAAACAGCTTGTGTCAGCAGAAAAACAGACATACAGACCAATGGAACAGAATAAAAAATCCAGAAATAAACCCACAAATATATGGACAGATAAATTTTGACAAAAGAGCAAAAAATATACAATGGAGAAAAGAAAGCCTCTTCAGTAAATGGTACTGGGAAAATTGGAAAACCACATGCAAAGGAATGAATCTGAACTGTGAACTGTCACCATATACCAAAATTAACTCAGAGTGGGTTAAAGACCTCCACATAAGACCCAAAACAATAAACTGCATAGGAGAAAACATCGGTACTAAACTTATAGACCTTGGGTTCAGAGAAGACTTTATGAATTTGACCTCAAAGGCAAGGGAAGTAAAAGCAAAAATAAGTGAATGGGACTATATTAAACTAAAAAGCTTCTATACATTAAAGAACACCATCAACAAAGTAAAAAGGAAACCAACCAAATGGGAGAAAATATTTCCAAAAATGCTTCTGATAAGAGGCTAATATTTAAAATATATAAAGAACTTCTAGAACTCAACAACAACAACAACAAATGATCCAATAGAAAATGGGCAGAAGACCTAAACAAATACTTCTTCCATGAAGATACAAATGGCCAATAGATAAATGGAAAAATGTTCAACATCACTAGCAATTAGAAAAATACAAATTAAAACCACAATGAGATACCACCTCATACCTGTTAGAATGGTTATAATCAACAAGACAAGGGATAACAAGTACTGGAGAGGCTGTGGAGAGAAAGGAACCCTCATACACTGCTGGTGGGAATGTAAATTGGTACAACCACTATGGAAGGCAGTATGGAGATGCCTCAAAAAATTTGGAATGGAATTGTCATATGACCCAGCAATCCTTCTCCTGGGTATCTACCCAAAAAACCTGAAAACCTTAATCCACAAAGATGTATGTACCCCAATGTTCATCACAGCACTGTTCACGGTGGCCAAGTTGTAGAAAGAAAACCAAAGTGTCCTTTGATAGGTGACTACATAAAGAAGTTGTGGTACATTTACACGATGGAATACTACTCAGGGATAAGATAAGATGAAATACAGCCATTTGTGACTTCACTTATAGGTAGAATATAAAACTGAAAGTACAAATAAACAAAAATTCATGAAGACAGTTTAGTGGTTACCTGAAGATAAAGAGGGAGGTGGCTGGAGGAGTGGGGTGGGGGCATAGGGAGGGAGCCTCAAATATATGGTGATGGAACAAAAACTGACTCTGGGTGGTGAGCACATAATGCAATGCATAGACAATGTAAGGTAGAGTTGTACACCTGGAAACTGTGTTATTTTTACCAACCAATGTCACCCCAATAAATTTAACCATTAAAAAATAAAAAAATAAAACCTAAATGTTTGGGGGGAAAAAAAGAAATGTTTGCCTTTATCCTAGTATCGCACTATTTTGACTTTTGTAACTTGATTTTTTTTTTAACTTTCTGCCAAAGGTGCCATTTGTATTTTAACAAGGATTGCATGGAAACTGTAGATTGCTTTGATTAACACAGGTAACCATATTGTACAGTTGTTAGGTTCCAAAAACTACCCTATTATGCAAATTCATGTTATATGAAATAAAGAACTAGTACGAAAAAGGGGGTTAGGTTTCAAAAAAATACCATACTATTTTATTTTTATAATTAAGAGAAATATCTTTATTAAAGGAATTTTCACCAAAAGTGTAACATATTAATATCTAGTAAATGTTTTCTTTGTCATCACTACTCAGCACCATTAACCAAGGGCTTTTTCTTTTTGACATGATATCTTCATCCTCTGAACTTTATCTACCCATAAGCATTATCTACCCATAAGACTTCTATCCTGTAGTTTTTGCAAAAATATCTGTTATTTTAGATTGCTTGCTTTTAGCCAAGGGATCTTTATAAATTCCGTTATATAGTGCTAAGCACTTGGGAAGTTCTCTCTTAAACTGTGTGCTTTTTTCAGTGGATGGCTCTTCATTTAGGAAATAGAGCTCCAACTGTTCCAGCTAAGTTTAAGACTTTATGCTTTTTAGAGTAAAGCATTTAACTTCTGTGTTTCTTCCTGTGCTATTGTCCCCTGAACTGTCTTGGCATATTCCCAATGTCATTTCCACCGAATCTGTTTCATCAGTGTCTTCTTCCACCAGCAGTTCTTGAATATCTTTGACAGTCATAGCATCAAAACCTTCCCCTCCTAGAGACTTAGCAAGTTCTACCACTGCATCCATTGTGTTTTCTGCTGACTCAATTAGATTTTCACTTTGAATTGACTCTGGCCATATATTTTTTTCAACAAGCACATAATGTCATCGGTTTTATTTCTTTGATGGATGAATTTATGAGGTTAATACAGTCCAACATCGTAGAAAGTTTTCATGCCTCCATGACTTTAATAGATTCTTCATTGTCCATGTTATTTCGGGTATTTCCCTAATTTCAAATGAGATATCTTTTGCTCTTAAAACTTTTATTATGTTCTGTGTTGTTTGGGGATTTCCTTAATTTTGAATGAGATATTTTTTGCTCTTAAAAGCTCTTATTCTGTTCCATATTGTTCAGGGATTTCCCTAATTTCAAATGACGTAGTTTTTTGCTCTTGAAAGTTTTATTATGTTCCATGTTATTCAGGAATTTCTCTAATTCTCAAACTGTGTTAGAGCAAAACCATGTTCTAGGATGCAGTGTTATATGTTAGAGCAGTACTGTGTTATACAGGGGTAACCTGTAGTTATAGCTAAACAATATTAAGTCTTTCAACCCATGCACATGAGATGTCTTTTCATTTATTTATGTCTTTTGTAATGTCTTTCAGCAATGTTTTGGCGTTTCCATTGTACAAGTCTTTGACCTTCTTAGTTAATTCCTAAGTACTTTCTTTCTGATGCTCTTGTAAATAGAATTGTTTTCTTGACTTCCTTTTCAGATTGTTTATTGTTTGTGTAGAAAAATGCAACTTATTTCTGTGTATTGATGTTGTATATGCTATTTGACTGAATTCTTATATTATATCTAACAGTTTTTTAATCTTTAGGAGTTTCTACATATATGGGCATATAATCTGCCAATAGAGATAATAATACTTCCTCCTTTTCAATTTAGATGTCTTTTTATTTCTTTTGCTTGTGTGATTGTTCCAGACAAGACTTCCAGTACTGTGTTGAATAGAAGAAGTAAAAGAAGGCATTCTTGTCTTGTTCCTGATCTTAGAGAAAATGCTTTCAATCTTTTTTCATTGAGTAGGATGGTAGCTTGGGCTTTTTACATGTGGCCTTTAAACTGTTGAAGTAGTTTCCTTCTACTTTCAAACTAATTTCCTTGTTTGTTAAGGATTTCATCCTTAAAAATTGTTGAATTTTGTCAAATGCTTTTCTGCATATTTGAAATAATCATGTGCATTTTCCCCCTTATTCTGTTAATGTATTATATTACATTAATTGATTTTTTTGTTGTTCTATTCAGGAAGCATTTTATTGTTGCTCCAAATTTAAGAATTTTCACTGACAGAAAATCAACACTTTCAGAAAACCTCCCACATAATACCGCTCAGCTTCTGAATCTTGGTTTTACAGATATATCAGCATATTGCTCTCCGATATGGACAATCATTCCACCCATGATTGATGGATCAGTCTTAACATCCAATTTCAGTATTTGTTTTTTAGTTAGGAAACTATTTAGCACTGTTTTTAATTCAGAAAGAGTGGCTTCATCTAAAGGAGATGCAATGGTAACTGAGCAAGGTACTTCCCCATGGTGGATGCTCATGGTAGAAAAGGCAGAAATGACTCCAGGGTATTGTTCAAGTGACCATTTTCAGGAAGCAAATTGATCAGGTTGGATGTGAGAAGAGACAACCTCTTTTGTGGTCATGTCATTCAGGCTTTCGCTTTAGAGATCTGTGCTACTCTCAACAATTCCTTTTCTACTTGTTCCAGTTTATTCTGTTTAGAATCAGCAGAATAAAGAACGGTGGCATACCGACCTTCAATACTATATGTCCGAACAAGTGACCTCACAAGCTTGATCATGGCCTGGTCACAGATGTTACTGAAGCATTGCATCTGCCAGGAGAGCTGGGACACTGCTGGGGCAGCCATCTCCGCCCAGGTGGCTATAGGTCAAACCGGAGTGAACCGGAGATGCGAGCTAATTGATTTTTATATGTTGAACCATACTTTCATTCCAGAAATAAAGCTCACTTGATTGTAGTATATAATCCTTTCAATCTACTGTTTAATTCAGTGGCTAGTATTTAGTTGAAGATTTTTGCATCAATATTATGAGGTATATTGGTCTGTAGTTTTATCATCTTACAGTGTCTTTGTCTGGCTTTGGTATAAGAGTAATGGATTTGGAAGTGTTTCTCTGTCTTCAAGTTCTTGGAATTTTTTGAGAAGTATTGGTGATAAATCTTCCTCAAATTCAGCTGGTATAGGTTTTTCTTAAAGTCATCTGCTGTGGGTCTTTTCTTTGTTGGGAGATTTTTTTTATTAATGAAATCTCCTTACAGATTCTTAATTTCTTTGTAATCTTGTGTTTTTGTAATATATCCACTTCTTCTAGGTTATCTAATTTGTTGGCATACAATTGTTCATGTTTCCTTATAATCCTTTATTTCCCTGGTATCAGTTGTAATGTTCCCACTTTTATTTCTAAATTTAATTATTTCAGTCTTCTTTCTTTTTTAAAAATTATTCTAACCACAATTTTGTCATTTTTGTTGGACTTTTCAAAGAAAATTCAGTTTCTTTTTTTTCTATTATTTTTCAATCTCTGCTTCATTTACCTCTAACTTTTGCTATTATCACCTTTCTGCTAACATTGGGTTGATTGTTCTTTTTCTAGTTCCTTGAGGTATAAAGCTAGATTGATAATTCAAAGTCCTTTTTCTTTTTTTAATTAATGTAATCACTTATGGCTATAAATTTCCCTCTTAGCACTGGTTTCTCTACATCCTATAAGTTTCGGTATGCTGTGATTTCAACTTTTTATTTTGAACAAATTTTATACTTACAGAAAAATTACAAAAATAATACAGAAGGTTTCATTATCTCTTACTTAGCTATAATGTTAGCATCATACTTTCTTTACATTTTGTAAAGTTTATTGTGTCTCTGCTCCATATATCTTCTTTAATATGTCATCCAGGCTTAAGTAGCATCCTCATCTGAGTCATTCCAACCTCATGGTAAAGGAAGAAAAAAGCCATGGTGAAACCACAAGACGGCAATTATTTTATACTCAGAGATGACAACTGTAACTTCTGCTCACATCCAGTTGGTCAAAGCTAGAATGTTAATGGCACACAGAGACTATCCTCACTGGGATGCATGGCCAAAATCCCCAGGAGGCAGAGAACATTCCTCATCCCAAGTTCTTACAGGATTTTTAGGACCCCACCATTCTTCTATTTCTGATATACTCAACTACTCTCAAGTCCAATACAGTGCTTCCTAGAAGCCAGTCCCTCCATTCAGTGTCTCAATTCACAAACACAACAGTTTGGGGACTTGTGCAGGAGGCTATCAGCCTCATGCTGAATCTCCAGTATCTTTTTGTACACTACCCATTCTTATTCCCTACTATTCATCGCAATGACATTTAACACATACTAAACACTATGTGCCAGATATTTTCACTCTACTTTTTATGTATTAACTTATTTATTCTTACAAAAAATATAATATTTTTATTATCTCTATTTTTATAGATATGGAAACTGAATCACAGGTAAGATGAGTAAGCTTGTCTATAGTTATGCAGCAAAGTAAGCAATATCACAGTTATATATTTTTTTTAAGATTTATTTTGTTGTTTTTGACAGAGACAGAGAGAGATAGAGAGAAAGGGGAGGGCCGAGAGCAGTCTCCATAGTTGTGTGTCATCAGTTTTCGACATGGTTTTGTTCCACACAGGTGGGCAGGGGCTGTGCAGGGCGGGAACTGGGCTGGGGGCCTCCACATGGGAGGCACCATGTGGTGCCTTGCTCCAGCAAGGGGGCAAACCAGGGAGGGGGTGCAAGAGCCAAACTGAGGGCCTCCCTCATGGGAAGCACACCCGGTTCAGCATATGGGTCCTCATGGGCCAAGGCAGGGATTCAATCCTCTGTACCCAGGGCTGCAAAGCAAGCGCTCACTCACTGAGCCATCTGGGCTTCCCCAGTTTTTTTGTTAAACATGTCACTCAACTTCCTCTTATAGAACAGAGCAGCAAAAGTCTTTCTCTGCCTCCTCTTATCTTCCAAGATTTCTTGGTCCTTTTTCAGATAAATAAAACGATTAGGACTATGTGGCTTTAAAAAGCATCAGGACATCAAGTTCATATCTGGCAAACACAGAATACGGATGAGGCTTTTCTTAACTTTGTGCTTATGAAGGAAATAGCATGTCAAACAAGGACCATAAACTCAAACCCAAAGCAAAGTTTATAATTCTCCTGAAAAAGTCTCTCTTGGCTGCTCTCACCAGACAAAAGAGTTGATACTTGATAGTACTTAAGTAGATAATTAACTTGACTGGATACTTAACTCAAGTCCCCTCAAACTCAAAACACATCCTGCTAAATGCAATGTGGTATTCTGGATTGAATCTTGCAACAGAAAAAAACAAAAACATTAGTGAAAACACTGTTGAAATCTAAATGAAGTCTGGAGTTTAGCTAACACCAATGTGGGCTTCCTAATTTTGAGAAATATACTAAGAGTATGTGAGATGTTAACAATAAAAACAATGGATTATCCAATCTGAGGAACATAATGAAAAAAATGAATAGACTCACAGAGACTTGTGTAATACTATCAAGTTCGCCAATAAATGCATAATGAAAGTCTCACAAGAAGATGAGAATGAGATAGGGATAGAAATAATATTTGAAGAAATGATGACTTCCCAAATTCTATAAACAGCATTAATTTACACATCTAAGAAGATCAACAAACTTAAGGTAAGATAAACTTGGAGAGATCCACATCAAGATATATCATAATCAGTCAAAAACTAAAAACAGCAACAGATAAGTAACTCATCACATACACGGTTTCTCAATAAGATTAACAGTTAATTCTCATCAGAAACCTTAGAGACCCCCCCAAAAAAAGTGAGGGGGGTGGCATGCTGTATTCAAACTGCTAAACAAATAATTTTAACCAAGAAATTTATATCAGATAAACCTATCATTTAAAAATGAAAAAGAAATGAAGACATTTTAGCCCTCCTTTCACCTCCTTCAGGTGAAAGGAAAGGGCACCAGACAGTAATTCAAAACAATAATAATAATAATGGTAATGGGGCTCAGGATAGCAGAGAAGATAAATGCTGTTCTTACCTCCCCTCATGATCATATCAAAATTACAACTAAGTTACAGAATGACCATCATTGAGAATCACCTGAAGTCTAGCTGAACCGGAGCCCTATAAATAAGGACGTACAAAAGAAGCCAACTCAAGACTGGTAGGAGGGGCAGAGATGTGTAATAGGTTGGTCCCACATCTGTGCATAACCATTAAAATTCATGAGCGTTATCTCAGCTACTAAGGTCCCCCAGAGGACAGAGGGATTCCATCACCACACCAGGCTCCCCAGCCCAGGGTTCCAGGGCTGGAGAGAGAAGTCGCCATGGCTTCTGGTTGTAAAAACCAGCAGAGGTTGGGGCTGAGTGAGAAAGAGGGCTGCTGCACTCCCAAGCACTCCTTTAACAGAGTTTGTGCATGGAATTTCTTGATGATGGACTCACTCGCTCTGAGTTTCAGCCCTGAGGCAGTTCAAAAGGCACCAGGGACATATGGGGAAGAACTGAATTGTCTGTTGTCAGGGTGAGGTCTGGAGGCACAGCTTTCTCCCAGATGCAGAAGCTGGTAGAAGCAGTTATTTGGGGTCCATCCAAAACACTTCCAGTGGATTTTCCATATGGCCTGCCTTGGCTCATGCTGCAAACTTGCCTAAAATCTCTGAAAGGGTCACAAAACCCGAACAAAGAGCATCTGGCTTCGGCATGCCCCATACCTCTGTCAGGGCAACTCTAAGCCTGGCACTAGTAACAGCAATCCTCGCTTCATGGCTTGGTCTATTGAGGCACCTCCAAGCCCAGTGCTAATGGTGGCCTTCTATTGATTGCTTTGTGGATCATGCCAAGTGGCCGTGGGAGGGGCACAGGCTACTACTGAACTTGGCCTACAGTGGGGCCCCTCCCAGGAGGCTACGGGGCTGGCCCCACTGTAGCCAGCTTCTGACCCAGCTGGAGCAGCACCTGGCTGCCTCCAGGGACAATCCACTCAAAGGGCACACTGGGCAGGCACCAGAGCCCTGCAGTGCGTAAAGTGAATCCTGCTCCCTAGGGCCAGCCCCTGCACTACAGTCCCCCTACTGTAATAATAGGTAGTCCTCACAACCAATCAGCCTGAGGAGCAATCTTGTCCATTGAAATGCTAACAGCCACCAAGTCTCAACTACAATAGGAGGGACACACAACCCACACAAGGGACACATCTGGAGTACCTGGCTCAGATGACAAGTAAGACTGAGCCACTGGCCCCATAGCAAACCTACTACATAAGGTCACTCTGATAAGACCAGGAGGCATGGCAGCCCTACCTCATGCATAGAAACAAACACAGGGAGTGAGACAAAATGGGGAGACAAAGACACATGTCCCAAATTTAAAAAAAAAGAAAAAACAGAACAAAGCTCCAGAGAAAGAGCTAAACAAAAATGGAGAAAAGCAATCTACCAGACACAGAATTCAAAACACTAGTTACAGAGATGCCAGGATAGCTGAGCAGGTTGAGTGCTTGCCTTGCAATGCGAGGTCCAGGGATCAAATCCTGGCCCCAGTCCATGCAAAGCGCATATGCTGAACTGCAGTGCATTGAGTAACGGCCAGGATGGCAGTGGAGGTTCTTCCCTTCTATGCAGGAGGTCCCTAGTTCAGTTCCCACCCCTCATGGCCCCACACCCACCTGTGTGGAATGAAACCGTGTCACAACTAATGATGTACAACTATGGAGATTGCTCTGGGCCCTGCCCCCTTCTCTCTCTCTCTCTCTCTCTCTCTCTCCTTCTCTCAAAAATTAAAATAAAATAGTAAACACTAATTACAAGGATGCTCGGTGATCTCAATGAGAACTTCCACAATGAGATCAGAAACATAAAAGTGTAGATTAAAAAGATACAAATGACTAGTCAGAAATAAAAAATTACAATAAATGAAAGAATACATTAGAGGGACTCAACAGTAGATTAGATGAAGCAAAGGACTGAACCAGCAATTTAAAAGATATGGTAGCAGGAAGTACTCAAACAGAACAGCAGAAACAAACACACAAAAATCCACAAAAATTAAAATACTTTAAGGGGGCTCTGTGTCACCATCAAGTATACCAATATTCTCACATTGAGGTACAAGAAGGAGAAAAGAGACAGCAAGAAACTGAAAACCGATTTCAAGAGATAATGAGGAAAAACTTCCCTAACCTGGCCAAGGAAATACATATACAAGCCCAGGAATTGCAGAAAGTCCCAAACAAGATGAACCCAAACAGGCCCACACCAAGACGCATTATAATTAAAATGACAAGGGTTAAAGACAAAGAGAGAATCCTAAAAGCAGCAAGAGAAAAGCAGTTCCTTACCCACAAAGGAGCTCCCATAAGACTGTTAGCTGATTTCTCAATAAGAACTTTGCAGGCCAGAAGGGATTGACAGGAAATATTCAAAGTGATGAAAAGCAAGGACCTACAACTGAGATTATTTTACCCAGCAAAGATATCATTTAGAATTAAAGGTCAGATAAAGAGTTTCCCAGATAAGAAAAAGCTAAAGGAGGTCATCAACACCAAGCCAGAGTTACAAGGAAGAGTTGAAGGACTTCTTTAAGATAAAAAATTAAAAATACGAATAATAAAATGGCATATCTATCAATAATTAGCTTCAATATAAATGGTTAAATGCCTCAATCAAAAGATAGGGTGGCTGAATGAATAAGAAAACAAGACCTTTACACATGCTGCCTACATGAGACTCACTTCAGACCACAAGACACACACAAACTAAAAGTAATGAAATGAAAAAAGATATTTCATGAAAATGGAAACCAAGAAAGCTGGGGGAGCAATACTTATACCAGGTAAAAGAGACTTTAAAATAAAGGCTACAGCAAGTGATAAAAAAGGACTCAGTAATCCCACTTCTGGGTGTTTATCTGAAGAAACCCAAAACACTACCTTGAGGGGACGTGTGCACCCATATGTTCATCGCAATGGCCAAGGTGTGGAGGCAGCCTGGGTGTCCATCACTGGATGACTGGATAAAGGTGAGGTGGTACATACACTTGTATATAATGGAGTATTTCTTGGCCATGGAAGGGAATGGGTTCTTGTCATCTGCGGCAGCATGGAGGGTAGTGTGCTGAGTGGAGTATGTCAGTCAGAGAAAGACAGATGCAATGTGATTTTGCTTATATGTGGAATCTAAAGAACAAAATAATAAACAAAATGGAAACAAACTCATAGATACAGAGAACTTTTCGGTGGTTGTTAGACAGAAGGGGGTGGGGGTGGGTGAAAAAGGGGAAGAGATTAAATAGTACAGATTAGTTATTATAAAGTAGTCATGGGGGTGTGGTATAGCATAAAGACTATAGTCAATAATACAGTAATAATTATGTACCATGAAAGCAAAAGAGAAGCTGGCATCACTGATCTGCTGTGTTGTAGGACTGAGATGATAGAAGATTAAGAATTCTGGGGAAGCCGGGATGGCTCAGTGGGTTAAGCGCTCACTTTGCAGCACCGGGGACCAAGGATCGAATCCCGGCCCCGGCCCGTGCGGATCCATATGCTGAACTGGGGAGCTCCCCCAGTTCAGTTCTCTCTCTGTCTCTGTATCTCGCTCACTCCCTCTCTCTCTGTCAAAAACAATTAAAAAAAAACCCAAAACTGTCTGCAGATCTCTTCCTCCCTTTCTAAAAAGAATTCTGTCACAAGAGGGAGCAAGAGTCATGTAGCAGGCATACCCATAAAAGTTCTGAGAAAGCTTCAAATGAGGTCCTATGTTTCTTGATTCTTTTAGTCTGACATATTTCACTTAATAAGATGGTTTCAAGGTCCATCCATGTTGTCACAAATGGCTGTATTTCATCTTTTCTTATTGCTGAGTAGTATTTCATTGCATAAATGTACCACATCTTCTTTATCCAGTCATCTATCAGAGGGCACTTTGGTTGTTTCTATAAATTTAACAATAAAAACAATGCCTAACAGGGCTCACGGAAGGCATTTCTCTCTGAAAGGCAGTCAGTGAGGACTGGAGCAGTTAACTGTTACTTCAGATTTAAAGAGAGCATCACAAGATTTCAAAGAACATGAAAAACCAAGAAAACATAACACCACCAAAAGGATCATAATTATCTTTCAGTAACTGACCCAAAAGGCAGAGAGATCTACAATGCGCTTGAAAAAGAATACAAAATAGCAATTTTAAAGAAGCTAAATGAGCCATAGGATAAGAGAGACAGACAATTCAACAAAATCAGGAAAGCAATACATGAACAAAATGAAAAGTTTAACAAAAAGAAAGAATTCATTTTTTTAATTCTGGAGCTGAAGATACAATGAATAAAATTTTAAAATGTAGTAGAAATTACCAATAGCAGAATGGATCAAGGAGAAAAAAGAATTTGTATATTAGAAGACAGGACTTTGAAATTGTCTATTCAGAGGAGAACAAAAAGGAGAAGAAAGACAACAAAAGGGAGAAAACTTATTTCAAGTAATAATGGCTGAGACGTTCCTAAATCTGAGAAGAGATCTGGACATCCAAATTCATGAAACTTATAGCTCCTCAAACAAATTCAAGATGTTCTTGAAGACACACTTTAATAAAACTGTCAAAAAAAAATCAAAGACAATGGTAATTTTAAAAGCAGGACGAGAAAAGAAGCTTGTACCCTACACGGCAACCTCCATAAGTCTATAAGCAAATTTCTCAGCGGAAACAAACCTAAAGTGAGGGGAGAATGGGAGGATATTGTCAAAGTGCTAAAATAAAAAACTGCCAAATAAGAACAATATCTGGCAAAGTTGTCCTTCAGAAATGAAGGAAAGATTTTCCTAGACAAATAAAACCTGAGAGAATTCGTTACTTCTAGACATGCGTTACAAGAAATGCTGAAAGAAGTTCTTCAAGCTAAAAGAAGAGGACACTAATTAGTTAGATGAGAACATGTGAAAATGCACAACATACTGGTAAAAGTGTGTAGTCAAATTTAGGATACAACTCAAGGAAATGGAAAAAGAACAAACCAAATGCAAAGGTAGCACAAGTAAGGAAATAACAAAGATCAGAGCAGAAATAAATAGAGACCCGAAAGAAAAAAAAAAAAAAATAGAAAAGATCAACAAAACTAAGAGCTGTTTTTTAATGAAAAGATAAACAAAGTTCACAAACCTTTAACTGACCTAAGAAAGGAGTCGACTCAAGTAAATAAACTTAAAAATGAAAAAAGAAAATATTACATCGAATACCACAGGAATACAGAGACTATAATAAACAATTATACACCAACAAATTAGATAACCTAGAACAAATAGATAAGCTCCCAGAAACACACAAACTACCATAACTGAATCATGAGAAAATAGAAAATCTGAATAGACCAATAATAGGTAAGGATATAAAGTTAATAATCAAAAACCTTCCAACATAGTAAATACCAAGACCACTGGTTTTTCTGGTGAATTCTACCAAACATTTAAAGAAGAATTAATGCCAATACTTCTAAACTCTTCTCAAAAAATAGTACATAAGAACACTCTCCGCAACACATTAAAAGGACCACGTATCATAATCAAGTGGGATTTATCCCTGGGATGCAAGAAAGGTTCAACTTACACAAATCAATAAATGTGATACATCACTTAATAGAATGAAAGATAAAAATCAGATGATCTGCTCAATAATTGCAGAAATTTTTTTTCACAAAATACAACATCCTTTTATGTTAAAAAAAACAACAACAAAACTTTCAACAACTTGAGTATAGAAGAACTGTACCTCAGCATAAAGGCTGTTTATGACAAGATCACTGCTAACGTCACTCTCAGTGCTGAAAGGTTAAACAGTGTTTTTCTAAGATCAGGAACAAGACAAAGGTGCCCACTATCACCACTCTTAATCAACATAGTACTAGAATCTTCGTAAGATGAATCGAGCAAAAATAAATAAATGAAAAGAGCTCAAATCAGAAAGGAAAAAGTAAATGTGTCTCTGTTTACAGATGATACAATCTTATATATAGAAAATCCACCTGATTCTGGGAGGTGGGCACATGATGTGATGCATGGGTGATGTGATGTGAACTTGTACATCTGGAAACTACCTAATTGTTACCAACCAATGTCACCCCATTAAATTTAACAATAAAATATTAAATAAATAAATAAATAAAAGGGGAAAAAAAAAAAAGAAAATCCTAAAGTCTTCACCAAAAAAACTGTTAGAGGCAATCAACAAATTTTAAAAAGCTGCAAAACACAATATGTTGCAACACACCAAAATCAAAAGTGGACACCAGCATCATGGACACACTCAATGGTTTGGTGGTTACCTGGGGGGGGGGGGGAGTTGGGGGGGGAGGTGGGAGTGGGCACCAGATATAAGGTGATGGAAGGGGAACTGATACTGAGTGATGGGCACATAATACGATGCATGAATGATGTGATGTGAACTTGTACATCTGTAAACTATCTAATTGTTACCAACCAATGTAACCTCATCAAATTTAACAATAAATTTTTTTTAAAAAGTGTTTCTGTACAATAATAACAAACCATCTGCAAAAAGAAATAAAGCAAACCTTTTCATAGCACCATCAAAAACAATAAAACACTGTGAACAGTGCTGCAATGAACATTGGGGTACATGTATCTTTGTGGATTAAGGTTTTCAGGTTTTTTGGGTAGATACCTAGGAGAGGGGTTTCTGGGTCATATAGTAATTCCATTCCTAGTTTTTTGAGGAATCTCCATACTGCCTTCCATAGTGGTTGAATAAATTTAACCAACGATGTAAAGTCTGGGGATTGAATTGCAGCCCTGGCCCATGCAAACCCATATACTGAACTGTGGCACAACTGGTAACTGACATGACGTGGTGGCAAAAATTCTTGCGTCCTATGTGGGAGGCCCCCAGTTGGGTTCCTGCCCCACACAGCCCCAAATCCACCTGTGAAACCATGTCCCACTAATGAGATAAACTGTGGAGACTGCTCTGGGTCCCCCCTGCCATTCTCTTTCTCTCTCTCTTTCTCTCTCTCTCTCTCTCTCTCTCTCTCTCTCTCTCTCTCTCTCTCACACACACACACACACACACACACACACACACCCCTTCTCTCAAACAATAAAATAATCTTAAAAAAAAAATTAAACCAAGAAGGTGAAAAATCTGTACACTGAAAACTATGAAACTTTAATGAAAGAAATTTTTTTCAATATACAAATTAATGGAAAGCTATCCCACGTTTATAGATAGAAAAAATTAATACTTTTTATTTATACTATCCAAAGCCGTCTCCAAAGTCTATGAAAACCCTATCAAAATTACAATGGCATTTTTCACAGGAATTTTTTTAATATCCTAAAATTCGGGGATGCCGAGATGACCCAATGGGTTGAGCATTTGTCTTCCATCCCCAACATCCAAGGATCACATCCCAGCCACAGCTCATGCAGACCCATATGCTAAACTGGGGTGTGCTTCCCATGTGGGAGGCCCCCAGTTCAGTTCTCATGGGGGTGTGCCTCCCATACAGGATGCCCTGGTTTGGCTCCCAACTTGGGCGTGCCTCTTATGTGGGAGGCCCACAGCCGGTTCCTGCCCTGCGCAGCTCTGAGCCCACCTATGGAATGAAATGATGTAGAAAACTAATGATGTGCAACTATGGAGACCGATCTGGGGCCTCCCCCTTCTCTGTCAAAAACAATAAAAATAAATCTTTAAAAAAAATTCTAAAATTTATATGGAACCTCAAAGACCCCAAATAGCCAAAGCAATCCTAAGAAAGAACAAAGCTGGATGCACCACACTTCCCGATATTACAAACTATATTACGAAACCATAGTAATTAAAACAGTATGTATGGTACTGGCATAAAAATGGACACATCGAGTCCAGAAATAAACTTTTGCATATATAGTCAACTGTTTCCTGGACCAGAAAAAATAAGGGAGAAAATTCTGCTTTTTAAAAGTATCAAGTAGATAGAATATACACCCTGGGTTAGAAAATAAGCTATTGTGATGCGTTACATCAAAGTGATCTGAGAAGACTCCGTGGATAAGGAGGTAGAATGAAGATTAGATCTTTTAACAATTCCTGAGAGTAATGGAAATTTGAAAAGAGCGAATACAGAGTATCATGAGCAAAATTACAGAGGCAAAAGCCTTGGATGGCTTCCAAGTCAGTGCTCAAGGTTGCATCATGCTCCAATCTCTTCCAAGGAAGAATAGTCCTCTCTTGCATCCATGGGTGATCCAGTTTGGAGTGTGAAGAGCCCACACATGACCTCTCAGTAAACTTGTCAAATCAGCTCAAAAGTCCGGAGGCTTTGCCAGAAACAAATGGCAAAGATTTATTCAAGGATCTTTGGGTTCACAAACCAGAAACACAACTAGGCAATATAGAGTTTTCCAAAGAAGAAAGAAAAGCTGAGGGCTCAGTAAAAAGTACATCCATTTTTAAAATCTGTTTAAAATTATGGTGGAACACAACATACATGGTTCATACAATATTGTTGACTATATTCTCTGTGCTATGCTTCACATCCCTGTGACTGTTTTTATAACTGGCAATTTATACTTCTTAATTAATCTCTTCACCCTTTTCACCCAGCACCCCAACTCTTCTCCCATCTGGCAGCCATAATTTGTTTTCTGCATCCATAAGTTTGTCTGCTTGTTTTGTTTGTTCGTTGTTTGTTTAGATTCCATATATAAGTGAAATTGTATGGTATTTGTTTTTCTTTGACTTATTTCACTTAGCATGATGCCCTCTAGGTCCATCCACATTGTCATAAATGGCAAGATTTTGTTCTTTTTCATGGCTGAGTAATATTTCACTGTATATTTGTAGCATATTTTTATCCACTCATTTATCAATTTCGTTGTTTCCATGTCTTCGCCACTGTGAATAGTGCTGTGATGATCATAGAGGTACCGTATTTTCCGGCGTATAAGACAACCGGGCGTATAAGACGACCCCCTAATTTTACAGTTAAAACACAGGTTTAGGCCTATATTCGCTGTATAAGACTACCCCCCACTTCCGAGGCTGTAGTCTTATACAGCGAATATAGGCCTAAACCTATGTTTTAACTGTAGAATTAGGGGGTCGTCTTATACGCCCGGTCGTCTTATACACTGGAAAATACGGGGGTACATATATTTTTACAAATAAATGTTTTCAAATGTTTCAGGTAGATCCCCAGAAAAGGGATTGCTGGGTCATATGGTAGTTCTATTTTTAATTTGTTGAGGAACCCTCCTACTGTTTTTTTATAGTGACTGTACTAATTCATTATCCCACCAACAGTGCACCTGGGTTCCCTTTTCCCCACATCCTCACCACTACTTGCTTGTTGATGTGTTGATTGATGATAGCCATTCTAAAGGGTGTGAGGTGATCTCTTATTGTGGTTTTTAGTTGCATTTCCCTAATGATTAGTGATGTTGAGCATCTTTTCATAAGTGTATTGGCCATCTGTATGTCCTCCTAGAAGAAAAGTCTCCTGCCCATTTTATAATTGGATTATATGTAGCTTTTAATGTTAAGTTGTATGAGTTTCTTATATATTTTGAATGCATTATCAGATGTAGCATTGGTGAATATCTTCTCCCATTCAGGAACATGTCTTTACATTTTGTTAATGGTTTCCTTCACTACACAAAACCTTTTTAGTTTCATGTAGTCTCGTTTATGTTTTCTTTTGTTTCCCTTGCCCAAGGACATATCTAAAAAAATAGGTACGGTATACTACTAAGAGGTCCTGGCTCAGCCAGGTACGCCTCCTCCTTCCTTCCTGTGAAAGCACATTACCTCACCTCTGGTTTATCATGTGCTGGGCCCGGGGAGAAAGCCAGCTGGGAGCCCGCAGTCCAGCGCCTTCCAAGACTCCAGCTCTGCACACCCCCAGGGCAGTCACTGCCCCAGCTCCTCCCAGCAACGTTAGGGGCCTGGGGTGATCCGAGAGGGGGGGCCTCTGCTGGTGGGTGTGCGGGGCATCGCCAGATGCAATGGCGTGGAGACAGGGAGCCCCAGACCTGGCCTGAGCCTCATTCGGTGCCGCCCCCAGAGACCCGGCTCTGCAGAGGCTGCGTGTGTCAGACCCCCAGCCAGGCGTGGGTTATGTGCAGCCCAAAGCAGGGCCCACAGCTGCGGGGGGGGGGGGGGGGGGGGACTTTGCCCTCAGCAATTGGATTATTCTACTAGCCCCTCCTAGCAACACCCAGAATTGTCACTAATTCCTCTTCCCCTTTTAGTTAGTGAGGGGCCCTCCCATTTTAAGGGCTATGCAAGTGAGACCCAGAATTTAAGGAATGCCTCAAGGTCAGAGACACTGGATGTGGGCGGGGCTGTTTCCTTTCCCTTGACTCCTCCTTATTAGTGGTTACTACTTTGTGGAATAGAAAGCACCAACCCACACCTCACATCGCCTTTTGGTTGTTATTTTTTATTACAGAGGGGGTGAATACTCCAGCCACGTGCTGCTATGAATTCACCAACAGGGCAATCATCCCCATCCAGAGGCCGGCGAGCTACAGGGGAGTCATCAGCAGCCCGTGTCCCCAAGAGACTGTGTTGTGAGTATGCCGTGACCTCCTGCATTCAGCCCTCAGCCCTAAGTTCATCCCCGAGCAGTAGATGAGGTTATTACCAGGATGAGTAGGAATTAAACTCTCAGATACTTAGACCATCTCTAATCCCATGCCAGACATTTCCCAATGGGAAAACTGAATTCAAGAAAGGAAAGACTTCCCATTCCCAGCTTCCTGTTCAGCATTGCTTCAGATCTCACTGCCTGCACCCAGGAGCCAAGATGGCTTTGCCTGGGCCTGCGAAAGCAGCTGCTTCCCTGGTTCCCTGAGGCCCTTTCTTCATCTCCCACCCCTGGGGCAGCGCTGTCACCCTGGCTAATGAGCCAGGCAGGTGTCCCATCAGATGCACCTCCCAGCTTTAATCCACATACACTGCATGTCACTGTGCTCTCTCTCCTTGACTTCAAGGCCAAATTGACCAAGGAGGTCTGCGCTGACCCCAAGCATAAGTGGGTCCAGGATTCCTCAGAGAACCTAGACAAGAGAACCCAGACTGCACACACTGAAGCCAGCTGGTACCTGAGAAACAACCGCTTTACATTCCCTATCCTCCCCTATCCAAGCTGTGTTCTGAGATTGTTTCAGTATACGGTAATTCTACGGAATACGAGCTTTGTGCAATAATGTGAATCATTGCTTTTCCTACGTAATGGATTACATTTAAAAGGTGTCAGTATTTTAATTAAATGTGTCATGGATTTTGGCAGATATTAAATGTAAACTCTTGGGCACATTGAATGACTTCTGTCCGCTCAAAACTGTGGGATGCTCCTCGCCTCTCTAGCTCCCTGTGGTAGTATAACCATCCTTCCAAGAATCACTGCAATTTTTCTTTTAATTTTTAGGAGATGAGGTCCTTATTAAACCACAGTGTTATAGAATTGAATGTTTTTATATGTATGACTCTTAAATTTCCATGTATCTTTTTTATCTATAAAATCTGACTTTGATAGCTTTACAAAGGACAAGCTGAAGCTGGTGGGAGTAACAGGGAAGGAGGTCACGGGGGGAGGGGGGGCTCATATTCTGGAGGAATGCTCACCTCGTGGCTGGCTAATTCTTCCCTACTAATGAACCCTTGAATCCAGAATAATTCAAACATCACTGAGAAATCAGAGAGGGGATCGACAGATGACATCATAAGTTCCCCTCCACATCCGAGGGCCATGGGCCTTAGAACTTTCTATCTTTTGAGTCAGAGCAAAGAGGGTGAATGGGGATCCTGCACCCAAGGCAGGAAGCCGACAGACCCTGGATAACTTCAGGCTGAGCTTCTTGGAAGCAACAAATCTGCATCAAAACCTCAGTGGAAATCTGAAGATGTCAGGAGAAAGTAGACACCATAGTGGCAATCAGACAATACATCAGTGACCATGTGTCGTCACTGTGGATGCTCAGGCCAAGTTCAAGAGCCCTTTCTGCCTCCTCCAGCTCAGCAGTCCTCATCCCCAAACACCAATAAGGAATGTAATCTCAAATTCCAGTGGAGGACAGGAGGCCAGCAAAGGGTAGTGGGGCAAACAAAGAGATGCTACAGTGTAATGAGACGCAGTCAGCCCTCTGGTACAGGCAAATGTTAAACAGTGTCAGTAAGACAGGCAAACGGATGGGCTCCACGTGCCCAAGAGCAAACAGAATCTGCCCACACCCTTCATCAAGCCAAGCCCTTCATTTTCAAAAAATTTTAAACTCCCTTGTTAGCGTGCAGGCCTGGATTCTTTGACCTCTTCGAGAACTGAGGATTAGAGAAACCCAAACCACGAACAGGAACAGAAGCTGATACCTATTGGGGCATTGAAAGATTAATCTGCCTAGGAAATTTGGGCAAGTTACAAAAACTCAAAGCTATCAGATCCGGTGTATTGAAAGTGTAGCTCCAAGAAGTTTAAGAAAATATACATTAGTGATATGTGGGGTTTTGTCTACGTTTGTTAAGGTATGGCAAGAAAGAGATGAGCTCAGGAGAGAACCGACTGGTTTTAAAGTAGGAATGGAGTGGAATAGAGTCCACAAATCCAGGGCTTTACATTATTGGAAAAACCATCTGTTTCTAGTTCCCAAACATTCAAAGAAGGTATTTAAGGACAAAAAAAAGAAAAAGAAAGATTTTCAATAATAAAAATCCAGAAAAGAGCTCTTAGTTGCATAGTGACAGGACCAGAAATGGTTGAAAGTTGTGGCCTTGCCATTTCAAGCCTCGGTTAAGAGGAAAAAGGCAAGGGGGGAAGGGGAGAGGGG
>PVKE010006447.1:0-54289 GCA_004027555.1 Craseonycteris thonglongyai | reverse complement strand
AGGGAATCTCCCCCCCCCCCCGACATATAGTATATTGTAAGACCAAGCCAGAGGTAGAACTCCTGGAGGCAAAACTCATAAAGCCTGGGAGCCCCCCTGTGACTGGATCCCCTGCAGCTTTGATCAGATTTGTCCACATTGAGCTTCCAGGAGACCATCAATTATAATTCAGGTTTCCCAACCCAGAGGGTGCGACTTGAAGTGTCAGTGTAGGATCAGCAATTGTAACAAATGTACGTCTCTAGTGGGGATTTTGATAATGGGGGAGACCAGGCATGTGTGGGAGCAGAGGTTATATTAGAAATTTTTGTACCTTATGCTCAATTTTTCTGTAAACCTAAACTGCTCTGAAAGAATAAAACATATTTTTTAAAAGACTTTGGAAAAGATCCAGAGAATGCCAAAAGATATAAATAAAGTTTGGGGAAATACAATTTCAGAAAAGAAGGTAAATAGGAGCAGTTGGTCAATATGCAGGGGGGAGGTGGTGGGAGAGATGGGTGGGGGAGTAGGGAGGGGGCGTCAAACATATGGTAATGGAAAGTGAGCTGATTCTGGGTGGTGAGCACGTAATGGGATGTATAGACAATGTAATATGGAGTTATACACCTGGAAACAATGTAATTGATATCAATTAATGTTACCCCCAATAAATTTAACAACAACAAAAAAATGCTGAATGTGTTTTTATTTCATCGTATTTACACACACAAAACTAGGGGGAGATGAGCCAACTGCAGTTTGAAAGAATTCAGAGAAGAAAGTTCTCAGCCCTAAAGAGAGTGAATGGGTCTTATGCCTTCTTCCTGGGATTCCCAGAACCCCCCTCATGTGCCCTGGCTAGAACATGGAGCTATGAGCAGAAGGTGGCTTGTGCTAACAGCTCTCTAAGAGGAGCCTTCAAACCTAATTGCCAGTCTCTCTTACTGAGAGGATCTCGATCGGAGAAAGAAAATAAGTACCTACTAAGAACATCTTGTGCTTAATCAGTCCCAAATTTAAAAACAGAGCCTAGCAGCCATTGTTAAACAGGGGCCTCTCATGCACATCACACTTCAAGGAGAAACCCAACTGCCTACCAGCACTGTATCACTGCCACCTGAACCAACACTTACAAAGGAGTTCCTCGAATCATATTTCAACCAATAAGATAGAAACTTTCCCCATCCAATTGGAACTGTGTAGATATGCTGGTCCTTGGCAGCTTCACTCACTAATTAGAGTGGCTCTACTCTGACCAATCAGGATGGTGGTATTTGTATCAATCAAACTGTGAGCATTTAGGGTCCTCATTTGCATAAAAACAGACCAGTCAGAGACCAAGGGAGTGGAGTTCTCTACACAAAAGTCAGCTCCCCTTTGGCTGGAAGAGCACACTTTCTTGTTTCCACTACAGTATTTCCCCAGCTAGATCTGTAACACTGAAACTCTTGCTAGACTGGAGCAGAGCTGGCACGCTGGATTGGGTAGCATACAAACTCAAGTGAACACCTCCCCCACAGAAAACCTCGTATACCTGGAGGCCACTGAGGACCTTTGAGAAGAGTATGGGCCTCAACAGAGCTCCCGCTCTGCCCAGCCAGAAGATGTCGCCACACTAGCTGTGTGACTTTGAGCAAATGATTTGCTTTCTGTGAACCTGGATTTTCACACTCCTAAAATGGCTAAATCAGTGTTGACAGCGACATTTATAGTATCATCCAGCCCCAGGATTAGACTGAATTTGTGGTGACAGCAAGACATTTGAGAAGGAGATATCACTATGAAGTTGGAAGATAGGAGATGATGACTTCATGTACCCATCCATATTTGGACTGGATGGAAAAAAAAAAACAACCCTGAGTCATCGACACAAAAAAAATGTAAGTATTTTAAAATAAATGTGAGATGGGGCAAGTACTACATGCATCACAACTGAACACTTTCCTAAGAGTGGCTCCTGTACGGTACATCTCTGCATCCTCTTCCTTTTGCAGCCACTTAACAGTCTGCATTGCAGGCTCATTAACCTCTCTTCTTGGAAGTAATTTGATGTTTCTACCACCAGGTGGAGATATCAAACTGCAGAGCCAAGAGGTTCTGTAGAAACTTGAGGGTGAGGAAGACGGATCAGGTTCTTTCGTTCCACTGGTTATACAAATTAGCACTTGCCTTCATTCCCGACAGTGGAAAGAATTTGGAGAGTGAGCATAAAAGGTCAAGCAGTGGCTGCCTCTTCCTCTCCTTTTGTTTTCTTAGTCCTTTGGTTTCCGTGGGGATCTGTGTTTGAGTAGCAACTCTGAATCCATTTACTGCCCCTCAAGGCTTGGGGCTGAGCCCAGAGACTGGCTGTAAAGAACAGCAGGAGCTGGAATGGGTGGAAAGAAGATTTATTTGTTAAATTTAGATAGTACAAAATGAGGACAGGTATAGGAGGCGGAGTAATGGAGTGGGCTTTGGAATGGGGTGCACAGAGGAATATGAAAAGCAGACAATACTTCAGTTCAATTAAAATTGGGGACATTAAGATCTTTTGAAAAACTCTTCAATCAAGACTACTTTATCTTCTCACTATAGATCATCTCCCGACACACTCTGGGCCTTGTAGATAGATTACCAGGTCCTCTCCCACACCTAGCCAAAGACTTCAGCAGATGAATGTCAGAGCCTGCCTGTGGTTCTCCTGATGTGCCTTTCTGTTCCAAAAGCCCCTCTCTATAGCAATTGATGAGAACTCATAAGGGAAGACCATCCACTGTATTCCCCAGGCATGGCATAGTGCCTGGCACATAGTAAGCTCTCAGCAAAATATTTGTGAAGGAATGAACCTTAGAATAAAATGGTGTCGACTAATCTTACTTAGTTTGAGCTACAGATAAGAGAAACTAGGGACAAAGAAAAACTGTTTTTTCTGTCATCAAAATCATTAGGCTGTAAATGCCTTCATTCACAGATAAACACAGTTTGATTAGGGTGTTTTGTTGTTATTCTGCTTTAATAAGAGGTTTTTCATATTCGCATTACTAATAGCCCCTGTTTCTAAGAATATTTGCATTTCTGTCAGTTCGGGCTGTTTATTCCATATCCATTCACCACAGATAGCAGTCGATCTACATATGAAAGGTATTCTACCTAGAGATAGAATCAAGGCTTCGCTGCTGTCCTTTAACTGAACCAGTCCCACCCTTCCTCCTCACTTTCTTTCCCCTTACCCTTTTCAATTACCACTCTGTAATTATCTAATTTATTTGCTTGCATTTTTATTGATTGTCACCTCCCACTGGTGACAAACTCCTTGCTGCCTTCCATGCAGGTTTTCCCTCCAAATTTTAGAGTCTAAATGTTCAAGTCTTAACTTTTTTGAAAGCCCAAGTTTAAGTGAATTCTTCATGATACGTACTCCTTTAATCTACTCACCCTCCCACTCTCCAATTGGAAGGGACCGGTTCCTTCCTCAAAGTGTGCACTTTTGATTGGCATCTCTCAGCGATCACTACTTGCTACCCATGCAGGACAGCATAATACAGCTATCAAATGTAGTGAGCTATAAAGATTGTCCAGGCACTGGGCCAAAGGCCTTTACTGGGTTTTGCTTAATCTCCACCACAATTCTATGAAGTAGCTACAATAAACCTCATTTTTACATAAGGAAACTGAGGCTCAGAGAAGTTCAATAAAATACCCAAAGTCATGCAGTTGACAAGCGATGAAGGCCACTTTAATCCCCAGACTTCACACTCCAGAATCCACATAGTCTTTGTAGTGCAGACTTTGTTAAAAGATCAATGTGTTAGAGCTCCAGTTCCATAATTCACGGCTGCATGACCCTCAGCAAATTCCTAACCTATCTAAACCTCAATTTCCTAACCGGTAAAATGGGGATAGTAATGTCTACCTCACAAGAATACTGTAAGAGGATGTAATTAAAGAACCTCACATGTCCTTGTCGCAAAGAAGAGGACCATAAATTAGAGCGACTAGTTGCATTACCGGCTTAACTGTTTTCTCTCCTATCCCAAATTAACTCTCCTTTAAGAAAGATCTGATTTTGTTGCCTTTGCATTTAGGACCTCTAGCACAGTGCTTTATATATAGTAACTAACCACCACAGGCATGTGTTTAATAGCAGGATAGAGGGAGAGAGGGATGAATTTATTGCCAACAATGAGTCCAATCTAGTCTCCCTTCTTCCCATGGAACTTGGTATATACCTCTATGTAATTTTCTCACATTGTATTATATATTTTTCATTTAATATTGCCCCTCTTCTCAAGGAGAGGCAGGGTCCATGTCTTATTTATCCAGCATCTCAATTCTCTTATTTTTTAAAAAAGATTTATTTTATTGTTTTGAGAGGTGAGAAAGAGAGAAGGGGGAACAGAACAGACTCCACAGTTGTACATCATTAGCTTTTTTGACCCAGTTTCATTCCACACAGGTGGGTGAGGGGCCTTGCAGGTGGGCACTGCAGTTCAGCATGTGGATTTTGCACAGGCCAGGGTTGGGATTTGATCCCCAAACCTCACAGTTGCAAGGCGAGCACTCAACCCACTGAGCTATCCCAGCATCCCTCAATTCTCTCAACATGAGCATGAGTGTGATGCTATGTTGAGAAATGTATTTTTTTAATTTTATTTTCCTCCTAAATGTAGGTACAGTGAGTGAAATATGAAATGTATTTGATAAATGTTTGAGAGTACAAAAGGGGACGGAAAAAACATAAAGTTTATTTATAAAAAGTTATGTATTCTTACATGCTTAAACGTCATTTACCTTCAAAATACTCTCCGTTTGATTTTTTTTCCCACGGCTCAAAACGGTTTCTGAATTCATCAATTTTGATGCCTTTTAGTGCTTCTGCCATTTTTTGTTTCACTTCTTCCACATCAGTAAAATGTTTCCCTTTGAGAACTGTTTTCATCCAGGGAAACAAACAAACAAAAAGTCGCTCAGGAGAGATTAGGTGAATAGAGAGGGTGGGGCATGAGGGTCATGCTGTTTTTGGTCAAAACAGGGGCGTTGTCATGGTGGAAGAACCAGTCACCTGATTGCCACAACTCTGAATGTTTCTTTCACAAAAAAATTCACTGAAGCTGAACGCAGCCTCTCACAACAAAGCCAGCTGGTACACTGATGCAGATGGGTTCCTAGAACCCTCACCTAGCAGGGGAAGCCTGTGCTACAAGGGGCCCGCCCTCCAGAAGATAATTCCAGTTTGGGACGGAGGGGTGTCCCACTTCAATATAACTAATTGGACCGACTAGCTTGGTCCTAATGTCTCAAAGGAAGGAAAGGATTTCTCTGGTCTGGGCTTGGGTTTAAATCCTGAGAAGATTCTGCCATCTGGAGACACAGAATCATGAACCTATAAGCTGCTTTGGTTTTGGACTGGATTTAACTTCTAGAGGTCACAAAGATCATCAGCTGGTCTGAGGTTGTTGATGGAATGCAATGCTTCCTATTAATTAAATTTAATTCACGTTAAATTTCAATATGCCAATTAAATTATAAGTACATTAAAGTCTTCAAAAGGAAGGGAGAAACAGCAATGGAAAAAATTCAGTCACTCCCACTCTGGTATTCCATTCAGTGGGTACAGAGTGAGTCTATTCTCTTGTTCCCTCTCTAATATAAGCATGAGTGTGATTCTATATTGAGAAGTACATGTTTTTTATATTACCTAGCCCCTAAATGCAGGCCACTTATATCATCTGATACTTGGCCAAAAAAATGATCATCTTCTCCAATACCAGAACAAAACTTGGCTCTGGTGTATTCCTTCCTCGGGGATTTTCAACTTTGACTCTAGGTGACTTTTGTCCTGAGTGATACCTTTCAAAACTGACTCCTATGGATTTATTATTGCAGGGCCCTATGTTATTAATAGAAATTGTTGCAATAGATATATTGTGTTGATTGATGTACATATACACATACAAAGCACAGGGGTTAAAGCCGGGTGAGAAAATCATCTGATCTAACTCAATCATTGCAGATGAGGAAACGGAAGTCTAGAGAGGTAAAGACATTTTCCCAAGGTAATTTCACTGGTAAGTGGAAGAACTTAAATCAATGACTTTTCCACTAAAAGTGGAAATGTGTGTCCTATGAACACTATCTATTGAGTAGACTTTCAATATAAGCTTCTGGAGGGCACAAAGGGCATAAGGTTATGTTCCCATACATGCAGCCCAGCTAACAGAGAGTGGATACCCCCTGGGAATAAAAGAAAGATCAAACTATGATTTCATAAAAATGTGCTTTTTTTTTTTAATTTTATTTTTTAAGCTTTATCTTATTGTTTTGAAAAAAAGTGAGAGAAGGGGGAAGGGCCCAGAGCAGTCTCCACAGTTATACATCATTAGCTGTGGCATAGTTTCATTCCACACAGATGGTTGGGGGCTGTGAGGGGGGTGGGAATAGAACTGGGAGCCTTCCACATGGGACGCATGCACCTTCACCACCATCCTGGTAGTTACCAGTTGCGCTACAGTTCAGCACATGGGTCTGCATAGACTGGAGCTAGGATTCTATCCCCAGACCTGGTGGTTGCAAGGCAAGCATTCAACCTGCTAAGTTATCTGGTATCCTGGAATAATTAAAATACAATGGTCCCCACAAGAAAATAATGGTCTATAAATTCTAGAGAGGACGGAGAAATTAAGATCTACCTTTTAAAATTTTATTTATGGTTGGCTTTCCACTTATCCTTGCTTTGTTTCTTCCCCAGTTCCATGGTGTAGTTAGAAAGCAATTCTCTGAGATAAAAACCTAGTTCTGGAGAACCTTTTGCAAAGTCACTTAACCTTCTCTTGGTCTTACTTTCCTTATCTGAAAAGTGAGAGATTTGGAGATGATTTATGTGGCCCCTTCCAGCTCCAAAGTCCTTAGGAGTCTATTTGTCCCCCTTCTTAAAAGTTTCTTCTAGGGAAAGCCGGGATGGCTCAGCGGGTTAAGCGCAAAGCCCCAAGGACTGAGGATCGAATCCCGGCTCCAGCCCAGGCGGACCCACATGCTGAACTGCGGAGAGCCCCCAGTTCAGTTCTCTAGCTGTCTCTGTCTCTGTATCTCTCTCTCTTTTTGTCAAAAATAAAAAAATAAAATAAAAATAAATATGCACTGAAGATAAAATAATTACTCTCTATAAAAAAAAAAGTTCCTTCTAAAGGCTCTGACTGTGATTCTAGTATAAGTTGTCAATTATTCATATCTTCTGACATACTTCACTCCATATGTTCCTATTCCTCTGAAGACTCACCTCTGTGACTTAACTCTTTCTCATCACTCTGATTTGTTTTACTTTTTTATAACTTGGTTTATCTTTTTTATTTTTTTATTTTTTTTGCCTTTCTCATCACACTCTCTCCTTACACACACACACACACACACACACACACACACACACACACCCTCACCCTAGCTTTCTCTCACTGCAGGCTTATGCTCATGGCACTCTCCCCACGGCCTCTCTTTCTTGTTTCACTACCTTGTCCTCTTCACAAACTCCATTCCCCCTTTATTTAACATGAGTAACCCAGAGAAGTAAAGGAGAGCAAACAGAATAAGTTCTATCTGTCCTCTTATGAATGTTTAAATTCCTGCCATCCTTTGGAGAATGAACTCTGAAAAGAAACATCAGACAAGACTCAGTCTGAATGACCCTCCTTGATCTTCACTCCCTCCCTCTGCCCTAAAACACCATGGCAACTGCCACCTGAAAGAGGCCAGGCGGAAATCATCTAGTAAGACCAGGGACTGCTTACCAGGGCTTTCTTATTTGATGAAGTTTTGCAAAGGGTACTTTTCCCTTACTCCTTATTGCTTTACTTCCTTAATGTTAGCAAAACAAAGAACATGTAGTAGTAAAAGTAATTACAAGAAGCATAATTTGTTGTAGATACTAATTTAAGGTCTTCAAATTTTCTTTAGAAGTTGGAAATTTAAGTTATTCTCCAGGATGGCAGCTAGAAAGTAGGGCCTATAATAGAAACAGAAATCAATAAAGTACCACACTATGGTAAAAAAAAAAAAAAATGCCCACACAGGCTACCCAATCAGGCATTGCTTGGACCAATTTCAACCAGCCATTTATCAGCTCTGAGAGCTTGAGCAGGACAGCTACTTTGCTTCTTTCTCTAAGCCTCAGTTTCCTCATTTGTAAAATGGGGTGTTTTGCATGTCTAAGATGGGGATTCTATAATGCTTCCTTTGCAGAGTTATTGTAAAGATGAAATGAGATCACAGATTCAAAGGGCATGGCATACAGAATGTGCCTAAGCTATGATTATTATTAGATCAAGGTCACATGCATTTCTGGATTGCTAGTTTAGTTCTCTTGCAATGAAAATCAAATTTCTCATAGGATTCTAACACTTTGGGGAGTGGGTAGAAAAAAAATGACTCCACACAATGCCTGCTCTTCTATAATAAAAACTGATAAAAGAGGAATGTTAAGAGCAGAGTATTGTCCTGAGAGAAGAGGCCCTGGATGAAATGCCAAAAAAATATCCTGGATACCCTCATGACTATAACTGTAGTTGTATTTTTAGGGCAAAAGCCCCTATCAGTTTAGAAACTCTTTAAAGGAGCTGAAAGTGTATTAATTTGAACAACATCAACAAACATTTGGCCAACAGTAGTAATACATTTGAGAGGCATGTCATATATTCTGTCCCTTTGTACATGGATTCCCTTGTGACAACACTACAGTCCCCTAGGAGTCTAGAACTCATGGTTTGAGGACCACCAGTCAAGTGCAACTGTCTCAAACTTAATTCTGCAAAAGAATCATTTAAGAGTTTGTTTAAAAATCTTAGGCCCCACCATCAGAGATTTTGATTAAATAGCTATAGGCTGGAGGCCTGGAATGTGAATTCTGGATGTTTCCCATGTGATTACCCTCAGTCCTGGGAGTGTATAGAGCTCTGAGCATTAGCATTCCTGACTGGCTCCTCTTTCTCTTCCTAGGGCTCATTCCAATCACTTTCCCTTTGTTCCTTGCAATTCTGAGCTTCTTTAACTGGAGTGTTGTGCTGACATCACAGAACAACGTACAGGAAAATCTCTGACAGTCAATGACTGGCTTTTTAAAAAACAACAACAATATATCTTGGCTTTTTAAGGACTTAATTTTGACACTAAAAATACCATAATATCTATGGATGCCAGGATAGCTCAACAGGTTGAGCGCTTACCTTGTAACAGTGAGGTCCGGGAATCAAATCTGGGCCCCAGCCCATGCAAACCCACATGCTAAGCTGTGGGGCAACTCATAACTGCTGAGCCCTGGCAGGAAGGTTTTTGCCTCCCACATGGGAAGCCCCCACTTCTGTTCTTGCCCCACATGGCCCCCATATCCACCTGTGTAGAATGAAACTATGTCACAACTAATGGTGTACAACTATGGAGACTGCTCTGGGCCCTCCCCTCTTCTCTCTCTCTCTCTCTCTCTCTCTCTTTCTCTCTCTCTCACCTTCTCTCAAAAAATAAAAATAAATCTTAAAAAAAATACTGCAACATCCATTTTAACTAATTCAGAGGCAACAGAGATTCTGCTCAAGTGATCTGGCTTGAAAATTGGCTCCATGATGTAAAAAAAAAAAGAGTTTAAAATACTCTAAGCTATGCCTGAAGGGAGAAAAAAATTATTAGGCCAATAGCCAATATGGAAGCCAAAATAGAAATTTCTGATAAAATTAGAATGGATAAGAAGGAACCACAAAGCCAGAAGAAAGAGCCTGTCTTTACCACCAGCTCCCCCAACCCAGAATAATGCCCCTAGGTTCCCCCCACATGGGAAGAAACTGGGTGGGGCAGGGTAGGGTGCGAGGACCAGTCCCTTTTCCTGTCCTTTATTATCTTCAATGCCCCTGAGTACCGCTTCACCTTCTTATGAATGTAAGCGCTTCTTTTATAAGGTCAAAAGACCAAGGAACATTTTCCAAAATTAAAAAAAATCAAATCACCAATTGAAGCAAGAAAAGTGTTTTAATATTCTCTTCTGCTATTAAGTTTCTCTCTCTCTTTCATTCTTTTGCTCTCTTTCTCTCCCTCCTTTCTTTCCTCTCTCACCCTCCTTCTCCCTCCTTCCCCTCCCCTCTCCACTTCACCACACACAGAAACCCCTTTTCAAAGGGGCTTTTTTCCAACTCAGTGAAGTAAAGTCTTTGCCCCTTTGTGGGGAAGGCTCATTAACATTCCCACAGCAGCATCTCTTCAAGGATTTTACTTTTGTAACTCTGTGGAGAGGTCAAAAGGCCACAGTGAAGAGAGGTAAAAGGGGAGAAAATGGTAAATGGGGGAGGGCAGAAAAGAGGAGAGAAGGGGAAAGAACCTTTCCTTTCACGATAAGGCCAGCAAGAAGGGGAGTGGGAAAAAATAGCAAAAGACAAGGCAAACAAGACCCAGGAAAGAGACAAATATTAGACCCCCAAATCTACCCTTGGAGATTTCATGGGCTCTTGAGAAAAGCAAAAAGCTCTATTTCTTCTCTCCTTTCTATTCCTCAATAAGGAAGTAAATGGTGGAAAGTGGGATGAGAGAGTGACCAGACCCAGTCAATTTCACCGAGAAATTCATTTTCTTGACCTCAGCATTTTCAGTTCTCCTACAATAATCGCCTAGCGGTAACTACCCCCATCGACCACGGGGATGTTAACAGGACAAATGAGACAATGTCAGCAAGAGTTCCAACAGTGGAATGTGAGAGAGCCACCCAGGGTCCTGACCCCAAAGCACTGGGAAAATAATGGAGATTCAGTGAACTCCAAAGTAAAGATCAGAGTGCTTCCCAAATTGCCTCCGAGGTGGTACCTGCTTCATTTATCACCAGCAACCCTCCTACCATCTGTCCTCCCTCTCTCTCTCAGTATTGCCAGACTAGCCTGGGCTTGTGTAAGGGAAGAAAGGAAAAGAACTTCAAGTTTGCACTCCACGCTATGCGTGAGAAATACTTTGCTTTTCTCTGAAGATGCAACCATCAAAGATTTATACATCATTAAACTCCAAAAGAAAAATAATTCCCATTTTTCTAACTAAGGGTGTTTCAAATGCTTTCTCATCTCAGCCAGAAGAGTAAAGGGTAAATAAGGTTCAGAAAAAAAGACATAGGCATGATAGCTAGCACACAGGACATATCTGGGGAGTCTGTATTACTCCAATTCACATAGGGATAGCATGGCCAGAAGAACAAAAAATTAATCACCTTGACGTGTGCCCACTGAGTGAGCAGCAGAGACCTGCTTGGTTACCAGAGGATGGATTTTAGAGGTGGAGGGTATTCTTAAGGTCCAACTTCATATCCAAAAGGACATTTCTTTCCACAGAATCCTTGACCATTGTTTCCAGCCTCTGTGAGAACAGATTACAGAGAGCTCACAGATAAATTCACAGGAGAGTCCATCACACTATTAGAAAGTTCCTGTATATTGAACTCAACATGCCTCCTTGTACCTTCTACCCTGAAGGACCGTGGAAATCATCAAACTCATCTTCTCACAAATGGTGTCCTTTCAACGCTGGGAGCTGGACAGAAAGGAGAGAGACAGAAATGCCAGTGACCTGTTGCTATTTTAAATGAGATTCCTTAAGATCAATCCATTTTTTACATCATGCTAGGAGTCTGGTGACATATCGTACCTTTACCAATATGGGAAAGAAGGGGAAATGCTAGACTGTCCGATGCACTTGGCTTCCAGGCCTGTCTGTTACACCATAGCTGTGCAATCTTGGATAGGTTACCTAACCTTCCTAAGCCTTTTGGTTCATCTGTAAAAAGGACCGTCTATAAATGAGAGTGGCAAAACCTGGCATGTAAATCTCAGTTGGAATAGTCAAAATATGTCACGGACACGAAAATCATCTTTCATTATGAAGAGCTGTACACGTTACCAGTATACTGACTGTTCTACTTTCCTTCTGCTTTTTTTTTTTTTGCCAACCTTTCATATTTGCATTTTCGAGTGGAGTTAGCTGACTTCTTGGCCTCATTCTCAGGATATACCAGAAAGTTCTTATTTCAGTTTAGACCCCAGAAGCAGTCACGTTATTAAACAAGGTGACATAGAACCCCGAAAGAACCAAAAAGCGCCATGAAGATCTCAGAAGAATAGTTAGAAAAACAAGGGAGGGACATTTGCTGAACAGACAGCTCCGGGAGAGGCCCGGAGCCCTGGCAGGGAGGAGAGGGTTAAATCCTGGCCTCTGCAGTACAAAAGAAAAGAGTGTGCGGAAAGATTAGGATTTTTGCTTTTACAATGGGAGCTGCAGAAGCGTAGGGAAGAAGCTGAAGAAAAAAAAGGGGGCGTCTCCCCTTTAAAGACTTGCAGAGATTGAGAGAAGAGAAAGAGAGAGAGAGTCAGGGGCAGAGAATCTGAGTGAGAGAGAGGGTGCGCAAGTCTGTCTGTCTGTCTGTCCCTGGGAAGCGAGAACACCTCTGCTTCACAGTGATTTGCACTGGGGAAGAGGCATCAGTTGGCTTCAGATCCAAGGGGGAGACCAGAACAGGTCTCCCCGGTTCAGGCTCAGTCAGAGTTGCCCCTCCCTCTCCCACCTCTCTCTACCCGGGAATGTCTCGACGAAAGCAGCGGAAACCCCAACAGTTAATCTCGGACTGCGAAGGTCCCAGCGCGTCTGAGAACGGTGGGTGCTTGGGGAGGGGTGGGGGAGCCCTGAGTCCCAGCCTATGTGGGTCAGGCCAGGGCAAAGGGAGGGCACCCGGGCCATGGGCGAAGGCGGGGGGTTGGGGGGTGGTTGGAAGGCGCTGAGACACAGGGAGTGAGATGACCTGTGCTGGGGGAAAGCCCCGCTGGGCTTTTCTCAGGGTGGATTCTGTTTGTGTTTTCCTGGTTGTTTTTCTCTGGGTGAAATGGAGTTTTCAAACTGGCTCGGTCTCCCCACTCAAGAGTTTTCTCCCCAAGTCCCCCCTTTTCTCACTGGTCTTTGTGCCGTTGCTAAGTAACGTCCTTAGACCTGAAGACCGTCTCTCAGGGGTGGGATTCTCCCCCCCCATCCCCCCACCCCTGCCTTTCTGAAGAGTTGGGTTGCAAGAGAATGAATCGGATAAACGTGAAGTTTCCCTTGAGGGAGAAGAGAAAAAAGTTTCTCATTGTTGGGCTGAGCTGAGAGCTGATCAGAGCTCCCAGAGGGAGAGAGCTAATGTCGGTCAGATGCCGCCTGGTTTGGGATGTGTATCCGTGTCACCTGGGGTAGAGGCCCGAAGACAGGTCTAGGATGAGGGACTTAGGTCTGGGCTTCGAGGGAAGCCAAGATAAGAACAAACATATGAGTTAACATACCTGTTAATACATGCATATCATTTTATGAGGATATTATCAGCTGTTTTTATTAAGCAACGGGTTTTCTTTATGGGGAAGGGGGGATTTCATGTATTCTTTTGATATTCCAGGAAGAGGCAGATAATAGAATGACGAGGGTATTGAGAAGGGACGTTGCCCAAAATCTCTGCAACAGGAGCATAGTCAGGACAGAAACCTAGTTTCCTGATGCTCAGGGCAGGAGGTGCTCACTCCACTAAAATAGTGTTTTCCAAACTTGCTTCACTGTGAGTCGATCTGGGTTAGAGTCTGGAAATCTATATCTTTGCAAACATCCAGGTAATTCTTAGGAGCAAGCAAGTTTGGGACATAGTGGTCAGTGGTATGGCTACATATGTTCACAGTGTGACAGTCTGGAGTCTTGGCTCAGGGAGAAACTAGTTATTTAGCGAACAGTTGATTCACCCATCGATGCTTTGTAGGATTGGGCACAAGAGTTCTGAAGCCAGACTTTGGATTCAAATCCAGGTTCTACTTGGTTAGTGGTGCAGCCTTAGTTGGTTTGCTTTGACGCTCTATACCTCAGTTTCCTCATCTGTAAAATAGCGATGAATACACTAGCTGCCTCATTAGGTTCTTATGAGAATTGAAATGAGTTAATACATGTAAAGCCCTTGGTTAAAGAGCTAGCATTAGTAAGTATTTAATGCATGTGAGTATTGTTATTGTCATCATATGTGAGGATAAGGGCACTTCCTGCAGGTGCTAAAATATGACCACAGTTCAAGACTCTCTTGGCAAACGTCAGCATTTTAGTATGAGACGTGTGCCATAAAAGCTCTAGGAGGATGTAGTTGTAGTGCCCAAAACTAAATCATGGCTTTGGGTTTCCCACCTGTTGTAAAAAAATGACTCGAGATTGCATCAGTGTTCCATGTGCTGTGGAACAACCTTAAGAGAAATGTTCTGTTTGGGGTAGAACACATCCCCCTCGAATCACTGCCTTGCTAGGCTCCCACTGTACCCATATTTAGAGGCTCATGGTGGTGATACTTTTCCCTTCTTAATGCCTCTGCGGTCCGGAAGTCTCCTGCTCTGTAGGAGGCTCCCCCCAGACCCTCAGAGAGGCCTCCCAGTCCTGCTCCCCGCTGGCTGGATTGTGGCACAACGCTGAATCTCCCCAACCCAAGAGGCATCCTCTCTCCTCACCCTATTCTGTTCACGCACTCTCCATACCACAGCAGAGGAAAAATCTGTGAGGAATCTTGAGCAACTGCCCCGACTGACTGCATTCTACAGCCCCTTGAGCTGTAGCTTCTTCCACTTGGGGTTGTGACTATTTAGGGGCATGGAAATGCTGCTCCAAAGCCATTCCCATAGAAACAGTGTAGGCTTCAACCCCGTGGCAGCAACAGATCTCAGGTGAAATATTGCCCTGGAGCCATGAAAGTCAGAAACATAAATGCAAGGAGCAAGAAAGCAGTAGTAACCTCTTAAGATCTTGACCCCAAATCAGGTAGGGAAGGCTCTTATTTGGGGGCTCTTATGTGTGCTTTTTGGATATCATCATAAATATCCGCAGACATTTATTTAGTAGGCTGCCATGCCACTAAGGTTTTCAGCAGTCTTTGCCTCCTTTTAAGCAATGTTGACTCTATGTGACAAGCAAATGCTAAACCAAGCCTTTGTTACACATTTAAAAAGCCTCATCTCTGCAGTGACCTAAGATGTCACCAAGAAACAGTTTGTAAAACCTGTTTTCCAGCCCTGTTTTTGCTCAGCTTCTTTGACCAGAACACCAAAACCTAACAGAACAGTTATTGCACATAAGTGATGAAAAGGAAATAGTGTATTTACTTAAAAACTCTGGAGAGAAAACGATCTGTCTCCCCTATAGCGTCTAGAAATCTGGATTACGGAACATAAGGGATGTGAAGAGGGAAAATGGAAACTGGTACATCTGGGAAATAAAAGGAAATGATCAGAAACCCAGATATTTAGTGAGAAGGAGAAACCAGGACAACAGCCAAATAGATCTAGAGGGAGAGATGGAAGCTGGCAGACATCATGAGCAGCAAAGGGGAAAGAAGGCAAAAGTAGAGTTTTAAGGGGTTTGTTCTTATACATGGAAGTAGAGAGCATCATCTCTCAGGCTATAATAAGCCCTGGGTGCCCCTGGGTCAAAAAGAGAACATTTCTGAGTGGATAGAAGTAACTCAGGCATGGTGGGACAGAACACTGTCCCTGGAACAGGAAGCAGAAAACCTGGTTTTCAATCCAGCTTAGACTTTGAAGCTATGTGACCTTGGGCAAGTCCCTACTTCTTCCAGGGCTTTAGCTTTGGCCTTTAAATAATAATGCTCGTTGCTAATATTTTCAGAGCATTTACTATTTGTCAGGTACCCTATGCTAAGCCTTTTTATGTATTACCTCTTGTTTATTCCTCCCAATTCCTCTGTTACTAGATTACCTCCATTTTTAAAAAGTTTTTTTTTTTTATTGTGGTAAAATATACCCAAAAAGTACCATTTTAACTACTTTTAGGTGTCAAATTCAGGGGCCTTAAGTATGCTTACAATGTTGTGCAACAGTCACCACCCTCCATCTCCAGAAGCCTTTCTTCTTGCAGAACTGCAACTCTAGGCCCATTGAACAATGACTCCCCAGCCCCCCAGCCCCTGACAACCATCGTGCTCTATGCATTTATCAATTCTAGGTACCTCATATAATGGAAGCATATCATATTTGTCATTCTGTGTCTGGCTTATTTCACTTAGCATAATGTTTTCAAGGTACATCCATGTTGTGGCATGTGTCAGAATTTCATTCTTTTTTTTACGGCTATCATTCCATTTTTAAGAAGAGCAATCCACACCCGAGATAGGTTAAGAAACTGTCCCTAGGTCACAACGATAAAGTACTAGAACTGGGGCTGTGACTCAGATATGTTTGATTCAGGGCTGGCACTGTCAGTCACTGCTCACTCAAAGAAAGGGTCAGATCTCTAAAGTCCATTCCAGCTCCAGAAAGGTATAGATAGATTCCATGTGAAGTTCTGAGTTCTTTGATGTCAGGAAAAAAGTTTGTTTAAAGAAAAAAAAAGAACAACTTTTTTATATTTGATCTAAGGTATTCTTCTTCTGGGAACAAATATATTTTTCTCACTTAGCATTGGATGTACAAATCATTGTCCCTGTTGGTCTACTATGTTGCACAGGCCATGGGTACATTAGTAGGTGCAGGTGTCAAAGGAGTATGTATGTGTATTAGGAGAGAGGAGTGAGGAAGAGACTACGGGACATTATTCCTTAGTAGTAGTCAATAGCAGCAGTTACAGAATCAACTCATAATATGGGCACTTCCAATCAGTGTTGGTACATTAACAGTAAATCGAGGCAGGTGTTTACATAGTGTTTTGTTTCCTTAATGGCTGGAAGATGCTTGAGCTCTGTGTAGAAAAAAGCCTTTCATCTTACAATTAGAAATGTGGTTCAAGATGCACTTTGGGAAAGGGGACACAGTCTCTTAAACTCACAGCCAGGTGTGTAAATAATCGAATTCTGTTCATGGAAGCGTGAAGCGAGCTAAACTGTGGTTGTAGGCAAAGTAGGGAGGAAGCCTGAGAGGAAGACTTAGCAGTGGGCAGCTCATTTTGCCCATGTCCTAATTTTGGCCAGTTTGAGTGTAGATTATATTTGTGAGGAGCAGCTGGAAGATTTGATGGGAAGGGCAGTACTCTGATAGGTACTGTGGTTCTCATCCTTGGCTGAACAGTGGACACTGATGCCCGGGTCCCACCCTCTGGGATTCTGATTAATTGGTCTGGGGTGTGGCCTGGCCATCAGGATTTATAAAAGTTCTCCATCCGGGTAATTCTAATGGGCAACGAAGTTTGAGAACCACTGTCCAGACCAACTTACCAGGCACTATCCACCTATTTTCCTCTTTGTCCTCCCAGTCATTCTCTCCCTAACCTAAAGCAGCAGTTTGGTGGGACACCAGGTTTCCTTTTCCCTTGACATTTCAGCTCTGTAAATTTAAACAAGCATGTCCAGGTCTTAGTCCTACATCCATCCCAGATTTTGCATGTGACCCAGGATAGCTTACCTCACCTTATCTGCTATCTAGGGACACCATTACCAGCTTAGTTTATTCCAGTGTTTTAACTTCATTCATGTCTGCCTAAGAATCCCTCCCCCCTGTTCGGGATAGGCAGTGAGTGCAAAGTGCTGAGAAATAGACGGTTCCTCTTACAGGTGGCTGTTGATCCGTCACCTTTCACCAGGGACTAAATTTACCTTAAAGAAGAGCTTAGATCAAATTACTCATCAGAAAGCAAGTTTCATTAAAGAGCAAGAAAGGGGACAGTGTTTCCCAGGAGAAGATGAAAAGAAAAGGATTTCTTTTCTTGTCGGAAGACTTGACAAAACAGCAACTTGATATCAAATGTTCAATGCTAATTAACAAATGCTCGGTAAAAAGCTTCCATCTGATTCCCTCGCCCTTACTGAGGCCAGAGAGCAAACGGCAGGTAGGAACCACACAGGGCCCTTTCTCTAGCCTTAGGGAAGCCACAGTGTTGTTGTGCTTCAGAAAGCACTGGACAGGAGTCAAAATTCTGAATGCTTCCTTCACTCAATTACTAGGGGGACCTTGAAAAGTCACTTAACAGTCTCCAAGCTTCAATTTCCTTATGTGTAAAAACAAACAACAACATTGCACTAACCTGTGACTTGCCATAATTGCAATAGGCCTCCCCAGTCCCTCATTGCAAGGGTCAGGCCTGGAAGCATCACCTGTTTTGGAGCCATTGTACACAGTGTTAAGATCCTTATGATTATCTGAAGTTTAAAATCATAATTCAGTAAAATGGTTTCCATTTAAAAAGAGAGCAAAATTTATGTTGAAAAGTGAAGTGAATGTTACTAATATTAGGTTGTTTTAGCTCCTTTCAAATAAAAAAAAAAAGGACTCCCTATCCTTGACATTAGGCCAATGATATCAACCAACATCTTACCTCAGAAATTAATAAGATTAATACATCACATGACACACAGATCTAATTTTAGTATATGCGTATTTGTTTATTCTGATTGTGTAAATTCTCTAATCCACAATATTTGAGACCCCCCCAATTTGAAGTCCCATATGCATATGCTAATATTGTCAAAAGTTTTTTAACTTTTTCATCCCCAGAATATTTCTCTGAGGAAGGTAGTAGTAGCACAGCTTCAGTATTCCCTATTTTACAAAAAAGGAAATGGTGGCATAGTGTGCTATGACTGATCACCATGCCTCAATTTACCATCCAGGCAGGAATAGAACTGAGATTAGAATAACATGGGTTTACTGGTGCCACCAAACCAAGGACTTGTGGTCACTTCATAGCAGATACTTCTATGAAGTGGGAAATGCATTAAGATTCATGTCAAGGTAGAACAGGAATGGGGAAGCCAGGATAGCTCAGTGGGTTAGGCGCTCACTTTGCAGCCCCAGGGACCGAGGATCAAATCCCAGGCCCGGCCTGTGTGGACCCATATGCTGAACTGGGGAGTGCCCCCAGTTCAGTTCTCACCAGGGCGAGACCCCGGCCTGGTTCCTGCCCTGGGGGACTGAAACTATGTGGAAAAACTGATGATGTGCAACTATGGAGACTGTTCTGGGCCCTCCCCCTTCTCTCTGTCTCTGACTCTGTATCTATCTATCTCTCTCTCTGTGTCAAAAACAATAAATAAATCTTTAAAAAAAAGGTAGAACAGGAATGCAGAGTACCTGGTCTCTGAATAGGAGGAGGTGGCCCGTGTGGCTGTAAGCCGGTGTTATTTCTAGGCATTCAAACCAAGTTGGGGCTGAAAAGGGACTTTAGTCACAGAGGCTGCTTCCCCATTGTTTCTGGAGAAACCCCCCCACCCCACCCCACCCCCTCCCACCCCCTCCTGCCTAGGGTTAGAGCTAGGTAGACCTCTGGAGGCTAGCATCTCCCCAGCCCAAGTCCTTTATAGTGACAGTGTGTGTTGTAAGAGGGCAATGAAGGAAGGGTAGAAAAGTAGGTACTAAATAAAAGATGGTTCCTTAAATACGTGTGAACTCTGTAAATTGTGTGTGGGGCAGGTGATCTGTGCAGTAGCTTGCATTCAGTTATTATTCTGGAGGAGGGGCGCGCAGTAAAGGGACTTGCAGAGTGGGATCCTGAAATGACTTCTTTGGAATTTCTACCTTGCAGCTTTCCACTCTGGGAAACTTCGGGGGGGTGGGGGGTGGGGGCGGACACCGCACGGGGATGGAGGTGAGGAAGACAAGACAAAAGTTGGGGTATTTGGGGGTGTTCATGAGGGGTGGCTATTCTGGGCTTCCCTTCCTGCTCTAGCCTGCGAGGCTCCTCTGAGGAGGTCAGACCACCCTCTCTGGAGTCCACGTTTCCAGGCTCAGCGGATCCTTTATCCAAAGAAAAATACAAGCCTATCGCTTTGCTCTATTGAGCAGGGTTGTGTTTCCGGCTGTGCCCCCTTGAGCTTGCTGGCGGGTCAGGCCCGAGCAAAGACATACGGAGATGGGGGGGTGGGGTGAGGTGGGCGAGCTGGCAGAGGGTAAAGAAAGGTGGAACCCCCCCCCCATGCCCCCACAGCACCTGTCACCCAGCCTCCGGAAACCCTCGCAGGCCCTGGGCTTCTGCCCCCAAACCCCCACCTCTGCTCTCGGCTCCCTCCTCCCCCAGCTCCCGCTTCCCTCCCCAGCAGCTCCTCCCCCATCTCCCCTCTCCCTGTTTTCTCGCTCTTGCTCCGCCCACCTCCGTGCAGCCTCGGTCCCCTCCCCCTCCTCCGCGGCTCCCTGCCCCCGCTACCTCCGCCGAGCTGCATCTCTGCAGTCTGGGCCGCTGGGTGCGAGGCTGCCGCAGCCCCGGCGGCCACCGGCGCCTCCCCCAATCCCCATACCCATTGTTTACCACTGCACCCAGCCCTCCACCTCCCCCACAACCATGGCGCACGAAGCCTTGAGAAGCTCTCTTCTTGGGGGGCCCTGCGGGGAGCCAGCGGAGCTTGGAGGTGCGGTAGGGCCGGGCCGCGGCAGGGGTGGGGGCGGAAGGGAGGGGAGGAAGGACTTTCGGAGGACGGGATCAAATGCACGATTCTCTGCATCGGCCCTCGTCCTTGCGCCGGCCTGTGGCCGGGGGTTGGGCGGAGTGGGGGAGAGCAGAGGAGAGCAGTGGCTTGCGGGCGCCGCCTCCCCCCATGCTGGGGTTCTTGTGCCCTGGAGGGTCAGGAACCGAGCTGTAGCCTTCTGCTAGGCCTGATGCTGAGCTCGTCTCCCCACCCCCAACTAGCGGTTACCGGGCTCGTTAGTTAGAGACTCTGTATACCCGGATCCCCATTCCAACCGCGCTACCCACGCTCTCTCCCTGTCTTCTCCCCCAGGTGATGCTAGCGAGGAGGACAACCCCCAAGTCTGTGCCAAGTGCTGCGCACAATTCACTGACCCAACTGAATTCCTCGCCCACCAGAATGCATGTTCTACCGACGCCCCTGTAATGGTGATCATGGGGGGCCAGGAGAACCCCAACAACGCTTCAACTTCTTCTGAACCCCGGCCGGAGGGCCACAGTAGTCCTCAGGTCATGGATGCAGAGCACAGCAACCCCCCGGATTCTGGGTCTTCGGGGCCCACAGATTCCACCTGGGGCCCAGAGCGGAGAGGAGAGGAGTCTGCGGGGCATTTCCTGGTCGCTGCCACAGGTACAGCAGCTGGGGGAGGAGGGGGCCTGATCTTGGCCAGTCCCAAGCTGGGAGCAACCCCCTTACCTCCAGAATCCACCCCTGCTCCCCCTCCTCCTCCACCTCCGCCTCCGCCCCCAGGTGTAGGCAGCGGCCACTTGAACATCCCCCTGATCCTGGAAGAGCTTCGGGTGCTGCAGCAGAGGCAGATCCACCAGATGCAGATGACTGAGCAAATCTGCCGGCAGGTCCTGCTGCTGGGCTCCTTAGGCCAGACAGTGGGCGCCCCTGCCAGCCCCTCAGAGTTACCTGCCACAGGGACTGCCTCCACCAAGCCCCTGCTTCCCCTCTTCAGCCCCATCAAGCCTGTCCAAACTGGCAAGACACTGGCACCTTCCTCCTCCACCTCCTCCTCAGGGGCAGAAACACCCAAGCAGGCTTTCTTCCACCTGTACCATCCACTGGGGTCACAGCACCCTTTTTCTGCCGGAGGGGTGGGACGAAGCCACAAACCCACGCCTGCCCCCTCCCCAGCCCTGCCGGGCAGCACGGATCAGCTGCTTGCTTCGCCTCACCTGGCCTTCCCAGGCAGCACCGGACTACTGGCAGCGCAGTGTCTTGGGGCAGCCCGGGGCCTGGAGACCTCTGCCTCCCCAGGGCTCCTGAAGCCAAAGAACGGAAGTGGTGAGCTGGGCTATGGGGAAGTGATGAGTCCCTTGGAGAAGCCCGGTGGACGGCACAAATGCCGCTTCTGTGCCAAAGTCTTTGGCAGTGACAGTGCCCTGCAGATCCACCTGCGTTCACACACAGGGGAGAGGCCCTACAAGTGTAATGTCTGTGGCAATCGCTTTACCACCCGCGGCAACCTCAAAGTGCATTTTCACCGGCATCGTGAGAAGTACCCACACGTGCAGATGAACCCTCACCCAGTGCCAGAGCACCTAGACTACGTCATCACCAGCAGCGGCCTGCCTTATGGTATGTCTGTGCCGCCAGAGAAGGCCGAGGAGGAGGCGGCCATGCCGGGTGGAGGTGTGGAACGCAAGCCTCTGATGGCCTCCACTACAGCACTTAGTGCCACAGAGAGCCTGACGCTGCTCTCCACCGGTGCGGGCACAGCCGCCGCTCCTGCGCTCCCTGCTTTCAATAAGTTTGTGCTCATGAAAGCAGTCGAGCCGAAGAGTAAAGCTGATGAAAATACCCCTCCAGGGACTGAGGCTTCCACCATCTCCGGGGTGGCAGAAAGTGGCACAGCAACCCGCATGCAGCTAAGTAAGCTGGTGACTTCACTACCCAGCTGGGCACTGCTTACCAACCATTTTAAGTCCACCGGGAGCTTCCCCTTCCCCTATGTGCTAGAGCCGCTGGGGGCTTCCCCCTCCGAGACATCGAAGCTGCAGCAACTGGTCGAAAAGATTGACCGGCAGGGAACTGTGGCAGTGGCCTCTACTGCCTCCGGAGCCCCCACCACCTCTGCCCCTGCAGCTTCGTCCTCATCCTCCTCTGGACCTAACCAGTGTGTCATCTGCCTCCGGGTGCTGAGCTGTCCTCGGGCGCTGCGCCTGCATTATGGCCAACATGGAGGTGAGCGGCCCTTCAAATGCAAAGTGTGTGGCCGAGCCTTCTCCACTCGGGGCAATCTGCGTGCACATTTTGTGGGCCACAAGGCCAGTCCAGCTGCCCGGGCCCAGAACTCCTGCCCCATCTGCCAGAAGAAGTTCACCAATGCCGTTAGTCTGCAGCAGCATGTTCGGATGCACCTGGGGGGCCAGATCCCCAATGGTAGTACCACGCTCCCTGAAGCCGGGGGAGCTGCCCAAGAGAATGGCTCTGAGCAATCTACAGTCTCCGGGGCAGGGAGCTTTCCCCAGCAGCCATCCCAGCAGGCGTCCCCAGAAGAGGAGTTATCTGAAGAGGAGGAAGAGGATGAGGACGAAGACGAAGATGTGACTGATGAAGATTCTCTGGCAGGAAGAGGCTCCGAGAGTGGAGGTGAGAAGGCAATATCAGTACGAGGGGATTCGGAAGAGGCATCTGGGGCAGAGGAGGAAGTGGGGACAGTGGTGGCAGCAGCCACAGCTGGGGAGGAGATGGACAATAATGAGAAAGTAATTCAACCCCCTCCTCTGCCCCCACTACCACCACCTCCACCCACACCTGATGGCCTGAATCAAACACAGCCAGTGGAGCAGGCAGGCAGTGATGTTGCAGGAGGCATGGAAGAAGGGGGGAAACCACAGAGGAGCTCAAGCCCAGTGTCAGCATTTGTCCTCGAAGGTGAAGGCAGCAGCACCACTTTGGTGGAGGAGCTGAGCATGCAGGAAGCGATGAGAAAGGAGCCAGGAGAGAGCATTAGCAGAAAGGCCTGTGAGGTGTGTGGCCAGACCTTTCCCACCCAGGCCGCCCTGGAGGAGCATCAGAAGATCCACCCCAAGGAGGGGCCGCTCCTCACTTGTGTATTCTGCAGGCAGGGTTTTCTCGAGCGCGCGACCCTCAAGAAGCATATGCTGCTGGCTCACCACCAGGTACAGCCCTTTGCCCCCCACGGCCCTCAGAATATTGCTGCTCTTTCATTGGTCCCTGGCTGTTCACCCTCCATCACTTCCCCAGGGCTCTCCCCCTTCCCCCGAAAAGATGACCCTACCATCCCATGAGCCTGTTTTTCTGTACCTGCTGCCCTTTGATCCAGGTTGCAGAAACTGACAGCTCTGTAGAACTTCCAAGATTTATGAGCCCTTATTGGTCTTTTTCTCTGAGTTCTTACATGATATGTCCCAAGTGGCTTTTGTGTAGTCCTTGCACTTCAGAATTGTAGTGCTCACAGGGGAATCCAGTCCCCTGAGGAACTTTTCTTCCCTCTTCATTCATTGTACTTAAGGAAAATGGACTCTCCACAGCTTTCACATTCCCGAGTGAAACCTCCAGCTTCCCTGGGGTGACCGTCCTTCCCTCTCCTCCCTCCCTCTTCCTTTTCCTTTCCCTTTGGCAAGTGTACCTAAGCACCCACATTTGGAATTGCAGCCCAGTCCAAAGGGGCTCGCAGCTATCCCTGGAGGGCCCAGTGCCACCCCCCTCTGGTGACCAGATCAACTGTAGGACTTTATCTCAAGACATTTCTGCCCAGCTGGTGAGGGTGGATCATCTCCTGTCTCTCTGGAACCAATGCACATCTTTCCTGTCAAGTGACCTACCCACCAAGTCCAGGAGTTCCAACTCCACCTCCACTACCATGTCAGGCCTGGCACCACCAGTGCTGTTTGGCCTAGGAACTGTGGCGAGGAAGGTGCCTCCAGCAATGGCATCCAGAGAGGCCAAGGAGAAGACCTACCCCCTTTTCTTATTTCAGCCTCCTGCATCCAAGACATTGCCTGAGAAGCCCATCATAGAAGAGAAGTAGCAAACTGTATATTCCTTCTTCCCCCTGCTCCAGAAGGTTCCAGCAGTGAAGTTGCAGCAGTATCTGTATCTGTGGCTCAGCCCTAGGAGGTAGGGAGGAATGAAGGGCATAGGACACTTCCCAGTAAACTCCTTGGTAGTCACATTAAAGCAAAGGTGTTGGCTGACGATATGCCAAGACATCTCCAGCTTCTCATATTCCTTCATCATAGCCTCTGAAAGTTAGGAAACCAGCAGATTACTTGCCCAGAGGTCTCCCATGGGATATTTTGGGAAATGTGAAGTTAGTTCATATCAGTCACAAACATTGTTGGTGAAGGTAGTTGAAGAAATAACGATGGAGAGTTGAGTGTTGCTAAAGTACAGAGATTTATACTGGGAACTTGTGTGATTAAGAAAGGGACATGAGGTAAGGGAGCAGACCTGGAACTATTGATTGGATGGGTCTCATGAATGTTCTTTTGGACAAATGGTGATGTAGTGTGCAGCAGTGCACCATGGATCATAGGGGATTTCCTAGCACTAGTATGCTTCTAGTTTTAGATAACCCCCTCCTTTATTCCCTGGCTCCTTGTATCTTCCTCATCCTCACAAGACCCCTTTCCTCCCCATCTTGCCTGACCGTGGACTGGGGCTTACATCTTTGCTACAGTCTGGTTCTTAAGAGTCCCAGACTTGAAGAGATGAGCTCCAGGTTGTGTCCTCCCTGCCCCTCTGTCCTGTAATGAGATGTAGTATTTACTCTTAACATAGGATCCTTTGGAACAGGAGTTCTGAGGAGGAGAGAGTGTTGGTTCTACTGTTGACTGACTTGAGTGATGGCTTCTTCTCCAAAGGTGTAGGCTCCAGAGCTTCCTAACATAGTGAAATGTGAAGAGCAGTCAAGGGAGATGTTAGTATCTTTCCCTTTTCATTAAAGGTGTTTTAACCAAATATTTGTGTGTTTCTCCTTATTTCATGACTAAATAACCAGCTGGGGTGCGATATGGGCATTTCCTAACATTGAAATTCCCTTCCTGCCTACATCTCCTGCCAAAAGCTGAACATATGGTGTTGAAATACTTAATTTATTCAGCCTTGGCCGAAAACAACCTCTAGTGAATGTAATTTCTCTGTGGAAATGGGAGTTTGTGTTCTCAAAAGGTAGGGGATTTGCCTTCTGTGTAGTCATTGTCTAGGTTTTCTCTCTGCCTAGAACATTCCATCACCAGGCTTTCGTGTTGTTCTTGTTCTGTTTAAAGTTTGGAAACTATTTCTTTTAGTCTTTCCTGAACTCCAGGCCAGCCTGGTTGACATCAGTTAATCTGCAGAACTAACATGAATTAATCTTTATGGTCCTTGAGCTCTGATGTTATAAACGGGGGGGGGGGGGGGGGGGGGTATTCAACCCTAAGAAGTTCTACCAACAAGATAATATAAAGGATTCTTAGCAGAGGAAGTACACTGGGGATGGGAGAATGGAATGAAATATATACCAGGGCTGTCCAGAAAAAATCCAGCCATAAATGCCTCTATTTTTCATATTACATGGCTGGATACTTTCTGAACAGCCCTCATATAATTTTACTTTGTCTCTTTAGAACATGGTATAAATTTGACTCTGAGACCTTGTTTCATAAAGAGAATATTCTCCAGAATTTATTATTTTTTTTGTAAGACTATAATATCACTGAATCTTCGTGCAAAAGGGATGGAAGTAGTAAAATAATTTGCCCAGGGAAAGCTGGGATGGCTCAGCGGGTTAAGTGCTCGCTTTGAAACCCTGGGGACCAAGGATCGAATCCCGGCCCTGGCCATGTGGACGCACATGCTGAGCTGGGGTGTGCTCCCAGTTCAGTTCTTGCCGGGACATATGTGGGAGGCTCCCGGCCCAGTTCCTGCCATGCGCAGCCCCATGCCCACCTGTGGAGTAAAAAACTATATGGAAAAACTAATGTCAACTATGAAGACTGCTCTGGGCCCTCCCCCTTCTCTCTGTCTATCTCTGTCTCTGTTTCTCTCTGTCAAAAATCAATAAAATAAATCTTTAAAAAAATTAAAAAAATAAAAGAAATAATAATTTGCCCAGCCACTCGTCCAATTAGTGGCAGAGTTGGATTAAGAACCCAGGTCGACAGAATCACAGTCCTAGTGCTACCTCCGGTGACCGGGGACGGTACTGGTTTTCTGCTACATCATTAAGGACTGATAGGAGGCTGGCTCGAAGGCAAAAGGCAGGAGGTGAGTAAATCTACTCTTAGTTCAATTCAAGGTAAAGAACGATGTTTGATTCTCGTTGCTCCCACCAGAGCAGTATAGGTCCCTTTAGAAGGTACTGCTGAACAGAAACACATAGGATCTTGTGAACTCTATTTGGAAAAGAAACAGGTGCTGTCTCTAATGCCGGCAAAACTTTATAAATCTGTTTTTCCTTTTAGCCTATGGAAGGAGATGTATCACCAATCCTATTTTCTTTACCTCCCCTCCTTCCATTGGACATAGATAATGCCATTTAATTAAGCTAGACTTGCCCTCTCTTGAGGTGCCAGTTTCCATTACAGTAACAGCTGTCACATTTGATGGATACTTACTTGGGCAAGGTCAACATTGAACCTGCACCCTCCTCTTTCTGTCTCCTTTTAATTCTTTTACCTTCCTGTCCTGATTTTTCTTCTTTCATTAACCTCTCTTATCTAAAAGCTTTTATTTTTTTTTCTCTTCTTCACTTTATTCTTTCTCTTATTGGAGCCTTTAGTTTCTTCTTGCAGCCTCCTCCAGTCCCCACCCTCAGCCCCACCCTTTCTCATTCTTAATCACTTCATTTGGTCACCTTTTAGGAAGGTGAGTTAACTCCAACCTGGTGGAATGAATATGTAAAAAAATGCAGCCGGCAAAACACTTTACATGCAATAAACATAGTAGATCCAGTTCAAACTGGATGGATAAAAAGCATCACTATTAGAAGCAAGAGACAGCTTCTTTACTCATTCAGTTAATTTCTGAGGATATATTTTCTTTCGGAGACCAAGTGTTGGGTATGTACAAAACTAAGTTAAGGCATACTTCTGCCCCTAGGGGAACTCAGTTGAGGAAGAGGAAAAACATAAACATTTTTACAGAGTGGTAGTAAATACTATATAGACAAATACTATGACCTGTGGTTTTCCAGAGAGGAAAATAACTAACTCATAATGCAAAGACAGAGAAGAGGGTGGAGGTGTACAATTCCCTTGAATTCAACTTTCATAACAACCACTCAAATATACTACATCCATACAACAATCTAAGGATCAATTCAGGTACCATTTAAGAACCTACATAAGATATACTGTCCTTTGGCAGATGCACAGATGTGCTGCTTCAGAGATGTCCCTTCAGAAATGAATTGGCTACTAGCTGCATGAAGCCTGGCTAGCTGACAGCCTCCAGCTGTCCCACTCTTCCCCAGTCCCTGGCCAAAGACTGAGCAGGGTGGTGGGTAGTACAGGGGCCTAGCCATTCCCATGGAATAACATGGACTCTAATAAGCAGTTTTTGCTCCAGAACCCCCTATTGTGCCGGCAGAGACTTTTTGTCAAGTCTCCCTCCTAGTCTGATGGCTGTACCTGCCTATCCTTTCTCCCCCTCTTCCTTTTACCAGTGTTACGTCCTAATAAAACTTTTGGACTCCTAATTCTGTCTCAGCTTCTGATTCTTAGAAATTTCAACCTGTATCACCTCTGAAAAGGCCCAGAGCCTATTGGCACCTTTTCATCTCTCACAAACTCCTGCTCCTGGGACTTTGGTTACCATCCCTGGATCTTCTCAGTAAACCAAGGGACATCTGTCTCCTGATTCCCAGAAGACTTCACTAATGTTATTCTCAATTAAACCCAACTTGGACTTCCCTTTACATGTCCTTCCTTGTCTTTTCTAAGTTTAGTAACAGACTAACAACCACAGTGGACACTGTGCTTTTGATCATAAAATAAAAAACTGAGTAAGGATAAGAACTTAAGAAAAAGACCATCTGGCCCAAGAACCTTGGGTTAATACTGTGGATGTTTCAGTAATTCATTGCTGTGCAGCAAACCAACCCCAAACTTAAGGTCTTACTAATTACATATTTGCTTGTGATGCCATCATTGTCTGGGCAGGGCTCAGCCAGGATGGCTTGTCTGTTTCATGTGGTAAAGGTTGAGTTCAAGCAGCATTGATTTGGGCTGGAGCATCCAAGATGGCCTTACTTCTGGCCTCTCAGCTGAATGGCTGGAATGTTAGAGTCTCTCTCTTTTCATTCTCTGGGACTTCCCCTTTGAGGTCTTTCCATCTCTAGGATATCTGCAGGCCACGTGCAACCCAGAATGGCTCTGAATGTGGCCCAACACAAGTTCGTAAACTTCCTCAAAACATTATGAGAATTTTTTTGCAATTATTTATTTATTTATTTTTAGCTCATCAGTTATCATTAGTGTTAGTGTATTTCATTTGTGGCCTAAGACAATTCTTCCAGTGTGGCCCAGTGAAGCCAAAAGATTGGACAGCCCTGATTTAGGATAACTGGACTTCCATGAAGTCTCTTAAGAAAAGCAGATGGTGCAAGGCCTTTGCACACCTAGGTCTGAAACTCAGTATCACTTCTACCACATTCTGATGGACAAAGCTAGTCAGAAAATCAGCTTAGATTCAAGAGAAGGGGAACTAAGCTTTACCTGTTAACAGAAGAGTGGCAAAGACACACAGTATAAGTGCATGTAGGATGGGAGGCATTGTTGGGGATACTCGACACAGTCTACCAAAGCAGATAAAAGGAAGTTGGGAAATGTAGCACATGCAGCATTCATCTGCTCACAACTAGGCTTACCCTCTGTTTTAAATATTTATTTTTATTGTTTTTTTGACAGAGACAGACAGAAGGGGGAGGGCCCAGAGCATTCTCCATAGTTGACAGCATTCGTTTTCCATATAGTTTCACTCCACAGGTGGGCGTGGGGCAAGAACTGGGCAGGGAGCCTCCTGCATAGGCCCTGGCAAGAACTGAGCTGGGGCACACCCGAGTTCAGCATATGGGCCTGCATGGGCCGGGGCCGGGATTTGATCCTTGAGCTCCAGGGCTGCAAAGCAAGTGCTTAATCTGCTGAGCCATCCCAGCTTCCCCAACCCTCTGTTTTGACTAGAAAAGATCTGGGTGAGATTCCTTCCTTTCTGCATCACTTAGGGCTGTATGCAGATTGACTAAGAGTGGGCATACAAGAAAGAAGTCACTTTCTTTTGAGCAGAAAACTGGTCATGGATGCCCGGATAGCTTAGCAGGTTGAGAGTTTGCCTTACAACTGTGAGATCCAGGGCTCAAATCCCGGCTCCGACCCATGTAAACCCACATGCCCAATTGTGGTGCAAGGTTTTCACTTCCTGTGAGAAGCCCCCAGTTCAGTTCCTGCCCATGCAGCCCCACATCCACCTGTGTGGAATGAAACTGTCACAACTAATGATGTTCAACTATGGAGACTGCTCTGGGCCCTCCTCATTTCTCTCCTCTCAAACAATAATAAAAAAAAAAAAGGCAACAAGCAGGACATGAGGAAACGAGAAAGAATCTGTACACAGATCATGCTAAGTGGCCCTTCTGTGCTCCTAAAATTTGCTAATTCACTACTGTAATAACTTACCCAAAATGAGTGTGAAAACAAAGACTTCTGGGAGCTGCCCTTGATTTGGGTGATGTTCAGACATACCAGTACTACTTCTTTGGCTTCCTCTGTATGTGAGAGGAGGCAATTCAGGCCTCAGGAATCTCAAATTCTACCAGAGACTAAATCTCTCACTAGAAAATCCTTCCTTTCCTAGACAAAAAATGCTTATACTGTTTAGGGACTGACTTGCAGAATTCTGTCATTAAGATAAACAATCCCCTTCATCTTCTGCAAAGCTAAATCCAGAGCTCTTTCTCCTTCAAGACTATTTAGTTTTACTGCTATATAATTTCTATATATTTCATTTCTATACGTTAAGGACCTTGAAAGAAACAGTGATGTTATATGAAGTGAGAGATTTAGATTTGTGAACAATGAACTGCTTTGGGTTTTTTTTTAAATCATAAGAGTTTATTTGAGCCAAACTGACAACATATACCAGGGAGTAAGATCTCAAATGCTCCCTGTGAACAATTAACTTTTTTTTTTTTTTAAGATTTATTTTATTGATTTTTGACAGAGAGAAACAGAGACAGAGAGAGACAGAGAGCAGGGGGAGGGCCCAGAGCAGTCTCCATAGTTGACAGCATTCGTTTTCCATATACTTTCACTCCACAGGTGGGCACAGGGCTGCCCAGGGCAGGAACTGGGCCGGGAGCCTCCCACATAGGTCCCGTCATGAACTGAACTGGGGGCACACCCCAGTTCAGCATGTGGGTCCGCATGGGCCAGGGCTGGGAATCCATCCTTGGTCCCCGGGGCTTCAAAGCAAGCGCTTAACCCGCTGAGCCATCCCAGCTTTCCCACAATTAACTATTAATTTATCAGTTCTATAATATAGCAATAATAGGGCTATCTTACTTTAGTAATAATACATGTCTAAACATAGAGCCCCACAGCATGCATCCCAAATGAAAGTACAAAAGCATCCCTTATTAACTTTCTTGAGAGCAATTGCTAGACTGAAGTTATTAAAGGAAGTAAAAACCCTTAGGTAGAGCAGTCCCCTTGAGCAGTCTTCTATGATCTCACATAAGCCAACTTTCCTTTTTTTATTTTAATTGTTTTCAACAGGGAGAGAGATAGAGACAGAGAGAAGGGGGAGAGCCCAGAGTAGCCTCCACAGCTTCACACCGGTTTTTTCCTCCCCCCTCTCCCAATATAGTTTTGTTCCACAGGTGGGCACGGGCCAGGCAGGACAGGAACAGGGCTGGGGGCCTCCCACATGGGAGACACACACCCACAAGCTGGGGGTCTCCTACATGGGAAGCATGTGAGGGTTGGGAGCTGAACAGGGGACCTCCTACGTGGGAAGCTGGCCCCGGCAAGAAATGAACTGGGGCACTATAGGTCCACAAGGCTCAGGGCTGGGATTCAATCCCCGGATCTGGGGGCTTCAAAACAAGTGCTCAACCCGCTGAGCCATTCTTGGTATCCCCTCACATAAGCCAACTTTCCCAAGAGTATTTCATGTGAGGATGATAGCATTTTTTGCTTCTCATTAAGTGTAATCCGGAGAATTAAATATCCAGAGATGCTATGTAAGGAAATACTCATTTCTGCGTCCTCTACTTCTAGGTCCATCCGCAAAGTTACACGTCTCAAAAGACAGTGTACATAAATGACCTACTAAGAAAATTAAATTCAGAAAATGAGATGGAATTGAATATTTTGATCACTACTAAATCTCCACAGTACCTAACTCAAAATTTGCTAAATAAATGGCTAAAACTGCCACATTCCAATACTCATACATCTTTCTTCTCATAGCGTCCCTTCATATTAACCCCTTCTTTTTTTTCAAGATTTATTTTTTGTTTTTGACAGAGAGAGAAGGGGGAGGGCCCAGTGCCGTTTCTATAGTTGTATGTCATCAGTTTTTGACGTTTCATTCCACGCAGGTGGGCGGGAGCCGCACCAGGAAGAACCAGACTGGGGGCCTCCCACTTAGGAGGCACACCTCTGTGAACTGTGGGTCGAACTGGAACCTCCCACGTGGGAAGCACACCCCAGTTCAGCATATGGATCTGCATGGGCCAGGGCTGGGACTTGATCCTTGGACCCTGGGGCTGCAGAGTGAGTGCTTAACCCACTGCACCATTCTGGCTTCCCCTTTATTAACCCCTTCTTTTCCATTACTATCCACAACCAGCTTGAGTTAAAAGTCCTAACATCAAACACTTAGATACAACAGGCTACTGCTAACCATTTTTCCTATCATAAACTATCCTTCCCATCTCAATCCAACCAGAACACTAGACCAGTCTTAAAAAACTCCCTATTCACAAACCCTAAATTATTTCCTGTTATATTCTGAATAAATTGCAAGCACTTTACTCAGGTAACATGTACTCTTGGCAATCTGGTCTCAAATACAGAAATATAAATATCCTTCAGTATTTCCAAATATAATTCTGTATGGTCTAATGAACTAATCTGTATTGGCAGGGCAGACATCATGCTTTTCTCAATCTAGTGTAGACCATTGCTTTTATCATGTCCTTGACCTGGAATTCTCTTCTATACTTCACCTACTGAAGACCTAGCTGTCACTTCAAGCCTGAACCCTGATGCCATTGTCTTCCCAATGCCTTCCTGGATCATCAGGGCTTGGAGTCCTCCTCTTCTTTGTAATCACACTTACTTTTTAGAGCCAATGCTCATGCTGCCTTATGTTGTAAAGATGGTTCAATATTAATAAACTAGGTCCTTAGCTCCTTGACCAGGTTGGAAACTCTTTGAAAACAGGAGCCATGACTTTTTTTTTTTAATTAATATTTATTTATTTATTTTTATTGTTTTTTGACAGAGAGAGAGAGATACAGAGACAGAGAGAGAACTGAACTGGGGAAACACCCCAGTTCAGCATATGGGTCCGCACGGGCCGGGGTCGGGATTCGATCCCTGGTCCCCAGCGCTGCAAAGTGAGCGCTTAACCCACTGAGCCATCCCGGCTTCCCCTCCATGACTTTTGAGAAGTTATTCTGACACAGCATTTGGCATCATGTAGACATTTGACAAAGCGGTGGTTTCTAAATGTTCCCATTCAGAGGACTCCTTTAAACACACACACACACACACACACACACACCTTTTAAAGTTTACGACACCTTCAGAGAACTTGCACACAGCAAAATGTTTGGATCAATTTTCACAATGACATACTCCTGCAACCAGCACCCAGAATAAGAAACGCACTAAACCTGAACCCCAGAAGCCCCCCTTGTGTGCCCTATGCCTATGAGGACTTTATTTTAAAGTACTGCACATGACACTTGTAGATTTGGTAAAAATAATGAGTGAGAATATATATTTGTAGACCCCTTATAATACCACTGATCCATCTGCCCTGCTCTCAGAAAAGTGCACTTACGCATGAACACCATAGACTGGAAACTAGTAATAGTTATCTTTGTAAATGAATGCATGGAACCATAAACCCACAACACCTTCAATGGGAAAGGTATGTATCAAACTGTAACAAGGTTCCTTCACTTTAAATATCTGTATGAGTGCTACCTTAAGGTTACTCGTAGGACTCATCTCCTTATATTCAACATGGCCACATGCGCGTCTATAAGCAACATGGCCGCTTTGCCAGGTACCAACATGGCAATCACAGCCTCATTGCATCCCGGAAGCACGAGAGAGCGCGCGACAGTAAAATATCCGCCATCATGCCAATACCTAAGATGGCTCTTTCTTCAGCTTCAAAGCGAGTGAGAGACAGGAAATGACTTTTCTGTCTATTGTAGCTCCTGGGATCTTTTTCCGGTTCGCTTTGGGAGGTCCGTGTGTGAATTGGATATTTCCTGGAACTCGGGCTGGGAGGTGTTCGTCCATCGCGCCTGATTCGAGACTTGTCCAGCCGGAGAGACTAGGATGTCGGACACGTGGAGTTCCATCCAGGCTCACAAAAAACAGCTAGACTCGCTGCGGGAGAGGCTGCAGCGGAGGCGGAAGCAGGACTCGGGGCACTTGGGTGAGGCGCGGGCTATGGGGGCCGATGCTTAGCCGGGGGCGCGGGAGAGAGGGTACCCTGGAGAAAAAGTTCCCCAGTGAGCGCCCTTCTCCAAGCGGCTATTTCTTTAACGCTTTGGGCATTGATACTCTTTGGTCCCTCGCCATCCCAGACTCCACCCCCCTGCAAGTTGTCGAGGTTCCCACCCGGGGCTTTGGTCCCTCCAGTTGGCTTTCCTGGATCTGACGCCTGGGCCCCATCCCCATCCTCTGGCTGATTTCTTATCAGTGTTGAAGAACGTTGCATTTCTCAGGTCTCAGCCCCCGTCCCTCGAAGTAGCAAGTATTTTGTTCCTCCCGCTTTGTATCTCCCCTGGGTTATGACTGGTTTGTAGTGGTCATTTCTCTGGCTATGGGCACCTTGAGCGCAAGCACTGAACCTTAGTATACACGGTGCCTATCTCTGTGGCCCTCATAGAGTTGCATTCTGTGTTGCTAAATGTGTAGAGGAACTGAACATTGTTTCAGTCATTTACATACTGAGAAGGAATCTGAAAACCTCATACTTGTTAGTATGGCTATTATTAAAAAATGAAAAGGTAACACGTTGGTAAAGAGAAGAGGCAACTCTGATTCACTGTTGGTGAGAATGTGAATTGGTAAAGCCATTATGAAGACAGTAGGGCGGTTCCTCAAAAAATAAAAAATAGAATTGCCATATGATCCCAAAATCCTACTTCTATGTACTCAAAAGAATTGAAATCAGAATCTTGAAGAGATACTTGCACATTCATATTTATTGCAGTGTCACATTCAGTAGCCAAAATATGGAAACAATCAAGTGTCCATTGATGGATAAATGGATAAAGAAAATGTGGAATATACATACAGTGGAATATTATTCAGCCATATAAAGGACATCCTACCAGGGTGGACTTGGAGGACATTATACTAAGTGAAATAAGTCAGACACAAAGACAAATACTATATGATCTCACTTAGATTATATTTGAGATGTAGAATCTAAAATGGGCAGTCATAGAAATAGAGAAAATGGTGATTGCCAGGGACAGAGGGAAATGTGTAAGTGATGGTCAAAAGTTATGCAAGATAAATTCTAGAGATCTGTATAGCTAACAATACTGTATTGTATATTTAAAAACGTTCCAAGAGGGTAGATCTTACGTTTTTGTTTTTTAAGATTTATTTATTGTTTTGACAGAAGTGATGGGGGGAGGGGGGCAGAGCAGTCTCTATAGTTGTCTGTTATCAGTTTTTTGTTGTTTTTTTTTAAAGATTTATTTAGTTTTTGACAGAGAGAGAGAGAGATACAGAGTCAGAGACAGAGAGAAGGGAGGGCCCAGAACAGTCTCCATAGTTGCACATCATTGGTTTTTCCACATAGTTTCATTCCACAGGTGGGCGGGGCTGCACAGGGCAGGAACTGGGCTGGGGTCTCACCCTGGTGAGAACTGAACTGGGGCCACTCCCAGCTCAGCACACAGGTCAGCACGGTTGGGGCGGGGATTCGATCCTCCATCCCCGGGGCTGCAAAGTGAGCACCTAAGCCACTGAGCCATCCCGGTTTCCCCTGTCATCAGTTTTTGACATGGTTTCGTTCCACACAGGTGGGCAGGGGCCGCAAGGGCCGGTGCTGGGCTGGGGGCCTCCCGCATGGGAGGCATGCCCCCTCAAGCGAGGGGCTGAACACAGGTGGGTGGGGGTGGGGGTGGGATGGGGTGGGGGAGAGCAGGGTGGAACCAGCCCAAGGGCCTCCTGCATGGGAGGCATACCTCCTCGAACCAAGGCCCCAACCAGGGGACCGCACACATGGGAAGCTTGCCCCGGCAAGAACCGAATGGGGGAATCACTCCCCAGTTCAGCATATGGGTTTGAGTGGGCCGGGGCTGGGATTTGATCCTTGGACCCCAGGACTGCAAGGTGAGTGCTTAACCCACTGAGCCATTCCGATATCCCCAGATCTTATGTTAAGTGGTCTTACCACACACAAATAATAATAAAGGCAGCAGAAGGAAACTTTGGGAAGTTATATTTCTTTGGATTTGATGGTGGTGATGGATTCATGGTTGTGTATATTTTTCTCCAAAGTCATTGAATTGTATAAGTTGTTTAAAAAAAAAAGATGTAATAGGGATAGTCTATGGGGAGCTTAGGCCTTTATTAACAAGATAAACTCATACTAATGACAACAGCAGATTACAAGGTGCCTGGCACAAAGTTTGAACATAAATAAAAATGGGGGTAGGGTGGATAATTTATGGGTTACTTAAAATATTAAAAATTTCAAAACTGCATGACAAAATAAAGGGCCTGTATGCTAAGTATTGATCTAAAACTTCCCTAGGAGGGCAAGCTGATAAATTTGCCTCCACTTAAATAGAAAGTGAATGGGAAAAGATATTTTAATCAAATAAAAAAATAAATATAACTACATCATTTATTTTCAAAGCTGCATAATTATTTTTCTACAGAATCTCCACACTTTAATACACCTCTGCCAATGCTGTACTAGTTTTTGAAACCTGTCCTTTAAAAAATGGGTGTTTTGTTTTTGAAACCATTTCCTCAACTGCACACATCACCTCTTCATCACAGATGAAGGGCTGGCCCTTCAAGTGTTCCTTTAGTTTGGGGAACAGGTGGAAATCACTAGGAGCCAGGTCTGGGCTATACAGTACATGCGGCAGCACTGAAAAGTCCAGGTGTTGAACTTCATCTCTTGTTGCTACGCTTGTGTAGTAAGGCCTGGCGTTGTTGTGTTAAAGAAGTATTTCATTTCTTAGTCAAGTCTGTCCATTTGATTCTTCTTTTTAATGCAGTGTTTAATATAACTTTCAGAGTTTATTGTTGTTCCTTTTTCAAGAAAGTCTGCAAGAACAACACATTCAGAATCCCAAAAAAACAACATGACGCGGACTCAACCGAGACCTGAGTTTTGAATTGTTCCAGCTGAAGTGATCCCTTATAGTGTTATTCCATGGACTGCCTTTTGTTCTTGGGGTCATACTGATGGACCCAAGATGCATTACCTGTAATGATCTCTTTAAGAATTTCTGGGATGCTGGGGATAGTTCAGTGATTGAGCACTTACCTTGTAATTGTGAGGTCTGGGGTTCCATTTTCTGTGCAAACCCATATGCTGAACTGCAGCACAACTGGTAGCCACTGGAATGGCTCAGTGTAAAGGTTCTCGCCTCCCTTGTGGAAGATCCCCAGTTCAGTTCCTGCCCGGTGTGGCCCCCCATCCACTTGTGTGGAATGAAACCACGTCACAACTAATGGCGTACAACTATGAAGATTGCTCTGGGCCCTCCCCCCTCCCTTCTCTCACCTCTCAAAACAATAAAACTTAAAAAAAAAAAAAAAAGCTCTCACTTTTTAAAAAAAATTTTTGAAGATTGGAGGAACTTTTTCTCCTTTTAAGAGTTCAGTAAAAACACACTGTTTGAATTGAACATCTGAACACTCTTCCATTTTGATGTGCACTGGGTAAAAAATGTAAGCATCTGTGTTTGCAAGGTCAAGAATGATGTGGGGAAGGAGGGCAATACTATGTGACTACACAGAACTGTTTATATCCAGATATGTCTAATGTAACAGAAAGTATTACAGTGGAGGCTATATTTACCAGCCCACTTCATCTTCTTTTTAGCCCCTGTTCCTATTATCAGAATCTTTAGATTAATTGCTTACATAATTTACTCCTTTTGGCATACTTTATGTCACTATATAATGTATAAAACAATTTTTGGATGTAATGCCTGAAATGCTAATTTTAAAACACCTTGTATTTTTTTCTGCCTTAATGAAATTTATCATTGATTGTGTTTAATTAGGTTGCTTAATGAAATAAATTTTTGGTTACTTCAAAAAAATTTAAATTTGATGTAAATAACTCAGAGTTTGATCCTAGTGTAAATTGTAACTGGTATTTTTAGCTCCATTTTATTAGACTTATAGACTCTCTGAATTACAAGGAACTTCTGTAGTCACTGAGTCAGTTCTGTTCAATACAGGCATTTTGCCTGTAGTCTTCCAAATAAACTTCCAAGTAATTGTCACTTATATTCCTTACATATTTTTTAGCTTTGGTTTTCATTTATTTTTATTGTTTTTGACAGAGAGAGAGAGAGACAGAGAGAGACAGAGAGAGACAGAGAGAGAACTGAACTGGGGGCACTCCCCAGTTCAGCATATGGGTCCACACGGGCCGGGGCCGGGATTCGATCCTTGGTCCCCAGCACTGCAAAGTGAGCACTTAACCCACTGAGCCATCCTGGCTTCCCCAGCTTTGGTTTTCAAACTCTTTCTCATTCAGACCTTCAAAGTGTTACCCTTGCCTGTGTAGAACACCTCTTTGCTAAAACAAAACAAGGAACTTTCATGAGTTCTACTAGTTATTTAACATCTCCAGCTAATATGGAATTGTGGAGTCTGTTTTTTCATTACGGTATAAATTACTTTCATAAAATATAACTGTTCCAGTAAGGTGTTTGGTATCGGACAGCTCCATTGTCCTTGGAATTTCTGAGTCAAATTTTACTAAAGTCAGTTCTATTTTAAAAGTAGAAATTTCTAATTAACCAAAACATTTATAAAATGTTAACTAATGGCCCACTTATATCCTACAATATTTAACAGAATTCCAGTATAGGTCCTGAGAGTTTCATATTTTATTTTGTATTTCAACTAAATCACAGATACTAGGTTTTCCCAAAGGTAATATTTTTGTTCTAATTTTCACTTCTTAAGTAATATGAAGTAGTAGAGTAGGTGATAAAAGTAGTCAGGTGGGGAAGCCGGGATGGCTCAGTGGGTTGAGTGCTCGCTTTGCAGTGCTGGGGACCGAGGATCGAATCCTGGCCCTGGCCCGTGCGGACCCATATGCTGAACTGGGGAGTTCCCCTAGTTCAGTTCTGTCTCTGTATCTCTCTCTGTGTCAAAAAATTAATAAATAAATAAAACTTTAAAAAAGTAACTATTAAAAAAAAAAAAAAAAAGGAAAGGGGATGCCAGGATAGCTCAACATGTTGAGCACGTGCCTTGCAACCCTGAGGTCCGGGGATTGAATCCCAGCCCCAGCCCATGCAGACCCACATGCTGAGCTGTGGCACAACTGGTAACCGCCAGGATGGCGGTGAAGGTTCTTGCCTCCCATGCGGGAGGCCCTGGGTTTGGTTCTACCTCGTGCAGCCCCACATCCACCTGTGTAGAATGGAACTATGTCAAAACTAATGATGTGCAACTATGGAGACTGCTCTGGGCCCTCCCCACTTCTCTATGTCTTACTCACCTCTCAAAACAGTAAAATAAATTTAAAAAAAAAAAAGGAACTATCACTTAGTGACCAGGGCTTCAGCAAGTTTTATAAATTTTTGTGTTTAATTTTGAAGCTTATATCACTCTAACCCCCAACACTCATTTTTGTAAACCCTCTGATGTCCAGTGGCTTTAATTCATAAAAATTTAAACTGCATTCTTCAAAAAGATTTGACCACAACTTGGGTTCTTGAACATATTTCTGGCTTTTAAATTCAGGTTGATTATATCAGTTGTTGTTTAGAGTGACTTGAATGGAGGTGCTATGCATCTACCATACTGCTAATTTATTTCTTTTGAAGCAGATCTTACTCAACAGAGAAAAGTACCGGTAAGCTGTTGCCAGAAAATCAAGGAGTATCTTGGTAAAGCAGTGTCTGTCTAGTGCTAAATGTGGTCAGAAGATTTCTTACATGAAGTGAAAAAATGGTGTCCTGTGACTCCTGGAAAATTTGACTCCTGGGGAATGTATATATACTGACGCTGGTTCTCCATTTTTATTTTTACTTCTTCGCCCCTAGATCTACGGAATCCAGAGGCAGCACTGTCTCCAACCTTCCGCAGTGACAGCCCAGTGCCTACTGTACCCACTTCTGGTGGCTCTAAACCCAGCACAGCTTCATCAGTTCCTGAATTAGTTACAGACCCTGAACTAGAGAAGAAGTTGCTACACCACCTCTCCGATTTAGCCCTAACATTGCCCACTGATGCTGTGTCCATCTGCCTTGCTATCTCCACGGTAATGTCCTGATAATACAGGGTTGAGATCTAGTACTTATTTTCTTCAGTTTGTGGTCATTGTCTTACTGCCTTCTCCTCCTTCCTTAGCCAGATGCCCCTGCTACTCAAGATGGGGTAGAAAGCCTCCTACAGAAGTTTGCAGCTCAGGAGTTAATTGAGGTAAAGCGAAGTCTCCTACAAGATGATGCACATCCCACTCTTGTGACCTATGCTGATCATTCCAAGCTCTCTGCCATGATGGTCGCTGTGGCAGAAAAGAAGGGCCCTGGGGAGATAACAGGGACTATTACAGGGCAGAAACGGCGGGCAGAACAGGACTCAACCATGGTAGCTGCCTTTGCTAGCTCCATGGCCTCTGGTCTGGCCTCTTCAGCATCAGAAGCAGCCAAGGAGCCAGCCAAGAAATCAAGGAAACATGCTGCATCAGATGTTGATCTGGAGATAGAAAGCCTTCTGAATCAGCAGTCTACTAAGGAACAGCAGAGCAAGAAGGTAGGGGCAGGTGGAAATGCTTTCACACATACAATCTCTGAATTACAGATTTGGTTGAGAGGAATGTACCCATAGGACAAGGAGCAATTTTTAGAATTCAAAGTTTAGAGCAATGTTCTCAACTGGGGATGATTTTTGCCTCCCTTCTTTCCCGCAGAGGACATTTGTCAATGTCTGGAGACAGTTTTGGTTGTCACACCCAGGGAAATACTACAGGTATCTAGCGGGTAGAGGCAAGGAATGCCTCTAAGCATCCTACAGTCATAGTAGAGCAACCCCTACACAACAAGAATTATCTGGCCCCAAATGTGAATAATGCCAGTATTGAGAAACCGATTTAGAGAATGTTTGTCATCTGTTTGGAAGAATTATGAGATCAAGAAAAGAGGAATCCAATAACAGAAATAGAGGGAGGTGAATGGAGATGAATACTGGAAGATGGTCATATGGACAAATAATTATGGAAATTAAACCATGTGAATTGGCAGTACAGCAGGTCGTTGAATAATGTCTTTTTGTTCAAAGCCATTTTATCATATTGATGACATGCTATAGGAATTTAACTCTTGTTTATATCAATTAGCTTATGGTAAAGTTGGTTCCATACATTGTTTTGCTTAGTCACAGAACCTGTCGATAATATTGAGAACTTACTGTTTAGTGGTCCTGAGTATAAATATTGGGCCTAGTTCTCATCCATTTGCCGCTTCTAGCTGTGTGAATTTGAACAATTAACTTCTCTTGAGTTTTAGTCTTCTCATCTGTAACATGAGGATAACCAGAGCATCCTCCTTATAGGATTATTGCATAGACTCTCAGCTAAACAGTTAAAGTGCTTAGCACAGTTCCTTTTTTGGTACCTAATAGATCTAAGGGTTTGGGTGGGCATTATTGTCAAGTAGAATTTACAGAGGTAGTTTAAGGGCCAATTTTATCTGCAGACACTTTTAAGTCCAAGGCTTCTTCTGTCACAGGTCAGTCAGGAGATCCTAGAGCTATTAAATACTACAACAGCCAAGGAACAATCCATTGTAGAAAAGTTTCGGTCACGAGGTCGGGCCCAAGTGCAAGAGTTCTGTGACTATGGAACCAAGGAGGAGTGCATGAAAGCCAGTGATGCTGATCGGCCTTGTCGCAAGCTGCACTTCAGGTCTCTTGGGAGGGAGAGAGGTGGGATGAGATTTTAAGAAGCAATCGGTCCTTTTCAGCATATTCCTTCCAGTTTTGGGGATTATGTCTTTAATCTTGTTATTCAATGATTTTAATATAGTTTGTCAAGACCTCCAGGCTCTGAAGATATACATTTAGAAGCAGTGTTCTATGGGAGGGAATATAAACTGTACTCCTAAATAAATACAAGGTTTATTTTTCTCTTTTTTCTTTTTTATTATTACTAAATATATTGGGGTGACATTGGTTAGTAAAGTTACATTGGTTCCAAGTGTAGAGATTTTTTTTTCTTCTAATGCTGCTTTCTTGCAATAGCAAGCCTTCTCTGTATCTGAGCCCCAGTGAAAGTTCTTTGGGAGGAGGGCGATTTTAGGAGAAACAGGATCCTGGGCTCTTAGTATTTTATACTGCTATAACCAGAGATCTCTTCCTTCCTTCCTATTGTGAGATAAGGCAGTTATGTCTTTGCTCAGAGAAGAATTAAAACTCTTTAGTGCAAATTATGGATTTCTGTGTCACCTGCCTCCCCTTCTCAGAAAACTCTTGAAGGAAGCTCTAATGATAAGAGATTAGGAGAGGGTACAAGACAGGAAATTTGAAACAATTTGGAACTTGAACTGTGGGACCTAACTCTGGAACACTATCTTGATTCTGATTCTCCCTTTTTATTTCCCAGACGAATCATTAATAAACACACTGATGAGTCATTAGGTGACTGCTCTTTCCTTAACACATGTTTCCACATGGATACCTGCAAATATGTTCACTATGAAATTGATGCTTGCATGGATTCTGAGGCTCCTGGGAGCAAAGACCATACACCGAGCCAGGAGCTTGCTCTTACACAGAGTGTTGGAGGTGACTCCAATGCAGATAGACTCTTCCCACCTCAGGTACTTGTCATCTCAGAAAATTTTCTCAATATCTGGACTTATATCTCAGTAGGGCAGCCATACATGTAGTAAAAGCAGGGCAGTTAGAGATCTGTCTTGTTGGTTGGGAATGGAGTGATAGATATACTTAGAAGGGAGTAGGAAAATCAAATGGAAAAGGGGGACTGGGGCCATGAATCTGAGAGTGGAGGAAGGGAAAATGACCAAATACCACCTCATGCAGTGGATCTGTTGTGATATCCGTTACCTGGACGTCAGTATCTTGGGCAAGTTTGCAGTGGTGATGGCTGACCCACCCTGGGATATTCACATGGAGCTGCCCTATGGGACCCTGACAGATGATGAGATGCGCAGGCTCAATATACCAGTACTGCAGGATGATGGCTTTCTCTTCCTCTGGGTCACAGGCAGGTAATATAGTTCAAAGATATGTAGTTATGGGCAAATACAGTACAGAGTGAGTACTGGGTGGGCATAAAATCCTGGGTTTTGCTAGCAATGCTATTGAGTCCATCTTTTTTTTTTTCTACTGAGACCTAATGCCTATTTATAACAAATTATACCTTGAATTTTATTTAATCTACATTTATTTCTTGTGAAAGGTAAGAACATTGCAAATAGACATTTTATCTTTATTCTTAGATCTATCCCATTGCCCTAATGGTGTCTTGCATGTAAATGTTCACTGACTGTCTACTAAAAACACTTACCATATATCTTGAAGGGATTAAAAATAGGGCCATAGAAATAGCTGTTTAACCCTTTTTTCTAGGGCCATGGAATTGGGCAGAGAATGTCTGAACCTCTGGGGGTAAGTAGAATTGTGTTGCTTTCTTTTAAGGGAAACAAGTACATAATTCCTATAGTTGAGATAGATGTATCTTCTCACATAGTATTCCCTTTGATTCCTTGCCTCTGTAGAGTAGATGATACTGCTCCCTAAACTGAAAGCCTGATTAAAGCTCTAGTTCTCTTTCTTATGCCCCACAGTTATGAACGGGTAGATGAAATTATCTGGGTGAAGACAAATCAGCTGCAACGCATCATCCGGACAGGCCGCACAGGTCACTGGTTGAATCATGGGAAGGAACACTGCTTGGTGAGCAGCAGTGGGGCCCAATTCATTAGGTGGAGCAAAAAGAGTAGTTGTTTAATTTCTTGATTGAGAAAAAGTTCCTATGTTGGGGTTTCATAAGGTAATCTGTTCTTGGTGAGCAGGTTGGTGTCAAAGGAAATCCCCAAGGCTTCAACCAGGGTCTGGACTGTGATGTGATCGTAGCTGAGGTATGTTTCCCCAGGCATCCAAAGCTTCCACACTTTAATTGGTATCAGTTATTCAGGTCAGGTGTGTTCTTACTCTAGTTTTTCATTTAAATCATAAACATAAGGGGCTAGAATTATAATCTTGGATAACTTAAAAGTAGCCAGAGCCTTTATTCCCTAGGTTCGTTCCACCAGTCATAAACCAGATGAAATCTATGGCATGATTGAGAGACTATCCCCTGGCACTCGTAAGATTGAGTTATTTGGACGACCACACAATGTGCAACCCAACTGGTAGGTGACCAGAGAAAATGCTTGTTTCCAAGGGCAAAACTATCATTAAGGGCTGGTTAGTAGAGCTTCACCTTACATTCTAGTAGTCTGTAAAAGAGATTCAGAGGATTCAAAAACTGCTTTAGCTTATATTTAACTGTATTATGGGATTCTGCAGCATTCATTGGAGACCCAACAATACTCAAACCACTACTCTCTGGGGTCTCCACTCTCTTGCAACCTAGAGACCTTCAGTTATTCTAAGAATGTTTTGAATCTGCCCCCTAGTGGTTACTAAGAATATTTAATCTGTTAAGAATTTTAGTATCTTTCATCCTTAAAGTAGAAGCTTTAACAGACTTGCTACTAGCATTTTACTTATCCAAAGAATACTCACTGACAGCAACAGCTTTGTGAAGTAGGTCTGGTTAGCTATTGGCTATTAACCCTTAAGTACAGATCCTGCCTGTTTTTAACACACGGGAATCTGTGTCTTAATTCCTAACCAGTCATGCCACCATAGTATTATACTAATATAAAGGTCTTTTAAAAATAATTGGCATGAATATTCAGTGAGATAGGTAGTCTTAAAAGGCATGCATCTTTTAACAATATTAAGCATTTTAATTCCAGGATTTGGGGTTTGCCTATCTTTTCCCTTTGCTGCAGGATCACCCTTGGAAACCAACTGGATGGGATCCACCTCTTAGACCCAGATGTGGTTGCCCGGTTCAAGCAAAGGTATCCAGATGGTATCATCTCTAAACCTAAAAATCTATAGAACTACTTCCTCACAGAGCTAAGCATCCATAGCCATGGCTCTGCAGGCTGTACCTGAAGAGTAATATTTGTACAATAGCTTTTTTCCTTATTTAAATAAAAGTTTGTATTGTAGTTGGGATTTCAAGGTCAAATTTTGGCTTTGCCACTTAATAGTGTGTGATCTCATATAATTCATCTCTCTGATTCCTGATACGGAAATGGAATGTTACGTACCTCATGGGTTGTAAGGGTTCAAACAATGAATGTATGGAAAGCATTCAATGTTGATTATACAGCATAGGATCAAAGTGTGATTAGCCATTAATATTATGTGAACAGTAATCTAGATGGGGGTTCCTGGGACAGCATTTCTCAAGGTAGGATCTGAATTTCCCTTAAGGTTTCCATTAGGGCTTATCATGCTCTAAGTATTTGCTTACCCTGTTATAAGTATGTGACTTTGCCAGTCTCTTAATCTTTCATTTCCGATAAAAATAAGTACATTTTAGATTAAGTAAGTGCCTAGTGTATAGTGAATTAGCATACATATATAAGTGAAAAGACCTATGCCCTATCTTTTTAAAAGATATTTCATCTAATACAAGTGAACACTTCCGTAGACTTTGGTATAACCTCACATTAAGGATGAAGAGTTCTGCCTTTTACACTCAAACTGTGATAACTGAGGTAAGGAGGGACATTGACTACAGAAACAGTATTTGTAAAGAGGAATTAGATAAGAAACTCCTAGGTGATGTTATTGTCCTATAGCCCAGTGTGCTGTATTGAAAACCTTTGTTCTCAAAGTAGTGTGTAGATATGATAGTAATAGCTCTTTAAGAATGATGTAACCCTTAATTCAACCCTTTGTCCTCTTTAAAATGGATGCACATAGTGGTAGGTTCAAAACTGATGTGTACTCTCTAATAATTTTAATAACCTTTTCGGGAAGTCCTATGACAATTATACCAACAATTTTCTTCAAACAATCCCCACCACCACCACCACCCCTATGTTCTTGTTCATATTCCCTTTACCCTTTCCTCTGCCATTATACTGGTATCTCTGCTTATATTTGAAAGTAATAAGCAATTCCAGATTACAGCAAACTCAATGGCCCTGCTCCGTAGCCTGGCCCCTTGTTAAAGACAAAAAAGGGGGGGGGGGGGGAGAAAGAAGCATGAGTTGAGATCAGGCAGGCACTACCAAAAGCCCAGCTTGAGGTTTAGAAATGGACTGTTGTACATGTTCCTGGCAGATAAATCTTCACTGGCTTGCAGAACAGGAAGGACTATTTTACAAACACCACTGTGTTTGAATTTCTAGAGGATACCCAGGCCAAGAAGACATCCCTAAGAGAGAAAAAGATACAAACTTAGAATTGCAGCTTAGATATATTCTTTAACTGTATTAAATAAGTGCCTAGTTAATTTCCTGTAACACTAAGGTGAGATGATACCACCTAGTAGGAATATATAAGCAATGGGCCTAATAAGTCAGAAGTATAAGAATCTTAGTTTACTGAAGATTTGAGATAGGAAATATCAGTGCTTAATTTCATAGATGTAGGCATATCCCAGGAAAACTTGGGGAGATGGGCAAAATCTTCAGGACCTCTCCTTTGCTCCTACCACACTCAGCACCTTATTGTGCTACTTACCACTTAACATTCCTCGTCAAATTCTAATTCTCTGGGTGGTCTGATTTGCACTAAGGAGGTAGCTACTTCCTTAGTCACTAACTGCTTAATGTATCATCATACACAGAGGTAATGTACCTGAAAAGTGGGAACTGCTAATTATGTCATTTTTGTCTATGTGGCAAATGTAAGCTCTCTTAAAGCAGGGAAACTTATCTGATAGCCTCTATAGGGGAAGCCGGGATGGCTCAGTGGGTTAGGCGCTCACTTTGCAGCCCTGGGGACTGAGGATCGAATCCGGCCCCGGCCCTTGTGGACCCATATCCTGAACTGGGAGCTCCCCCAGTTCAGTTCTCTCTCTGTCTCTGTATCTCTCTCTCTCTCTCCTCTCTCTCTGTCAAAAATAATTTTAAAAAAACTGTGAAAAGCACTAAGAGCCTCTCTAATCCGATATGTACGAGTATATAGCAACCTGTTCTACCTAAGTTAAGGTGATAGTGACGTGCTCAGAGTTACCATGTTTTCCAGCCGTTAATGAGTAATACTTACGTTGTAAGAGAAACTATAACTCACCGGCAGTGCTTCACCACACACTCATTGCTGCAGTACTCATTGTCCCAGTCCTTACTCACAACAGGAGGGTTCTCACAACCAGACCTCACACATCGAGGCTGGGGTGAAAGCGTCACAGGAGACCCACTCACCAATTCAACATCCATTTGAGAAGGAGACTCAACCTATCAGAGGAAGAGCACCAAACATGGGTTCGATTTGCTACCTACCTCAACATCCACTAGTCAAATTAACTCTGACCCACTGGAGCAAAAGGTATTAAAAATCCCTCACCTATGGGAGTAACGTTCCAAAAGGAGGCGAGTTCCTGGTCTTCCCCTCTATATTCTGCTTTAGAATTTTTTGCCAAGCAGACCAATGTGAAGATTGTTCCCATTGGGGGAATGCTGGCCATATACTAAGACAGTCAACCCTTTGGTAACAACTCAGGGTTGAACTGTGTGGGTCCACACATATGAGTATGTACAGAGATTTACCTGTGCAATTCTAGGGTCAACTGTATTTTCGATCCGTGATGGGAATCTGTTGAAGTGGAGGGCTGACTAGTATTACATGTGCATGGTGGGTCACTGCACTTTTTTTAAGATTTATTTCATTGCCCTTGAGAGAGAAGGGGGAGGGCCCAGACTAGTAGTCTCCATAGTTCTATGTCATCAGTTTTCAACATGGTTTCTTTCCATACAGGTGGGCGGGGGCTGCACAGGGTGGGAACTGGGCTGGGGGTCTCTTGCATGGGAGGCATGCCCTAAGTCAGGGGCCAAGCTGAGGAGGTAAGAACTGAATTGGGGTGAGCCTCCCGCATGGAAGGCTCACCTGAGTTCAGCATGTGGGTCCACATGAGCCAGGGCCTGGATTTAATCCTTGGTCCCCAGGGCTACAAAGTGAGTGCTTAATCTGCTGAGCCATCCCGGCTTCCCCCACTGCACTATTTTAATCTTACCCGTCACTGACTTTATTCTACACTTGAAAATATCAAAAGAAGGTGGGTAGGGATGCCAGGATAGCTCAACAGTTGAGTGCTTGCCCTGTAACCACGAGGTCTGGGGATTGAGTCCCAGCCTTGGCCCATGTAAACCCATATGCTGAACTGGGGCACACCTCCCATGTGGAAGGCCCCCAGTTTGGTTTCTGCTCCATGCTGCCCCACATCCACGTGTGTGGAATGAAAATGTTAAAACTAACGATGTACAACTGTGGAGACTACTCTGGGCCCTCCCCCTTCTCTATCAAACAATAAATCTTTAAAAGAAGATTGTAAGTAGAGGTTTGGGTCACTTCAACTAAGATTGTGAGGGCTAAGAGAAGATACAGTGTACCATTAGCAAAAGGGGAAGAACTTGGAGATTCATAGTTTCCTCCTAACGGGTATTGTTTTCTTTAAAATTATTGCTTCAATCAATTGTGATACTATGGATCTGAAAAGATCCATATTTTGGGATGCTAGGATAGCTCAACAGGTTGAGCGCTTGCCTTGTATCCACAAGGTCTGGGGATCGAATCCCAGCCCTGGCCCATGCAAATCATGTTCTAAACTGCGGTGCAGCTGGTAACTACCAGGATGGTGGCAAAGGTTCTCATCTCCTGTGTGGGAGGCCCCTGGTTTGGTTCCTGCCCTGCACAGCCCCACATCCACCTGTGTGGAATGAAACTATGTCACTGCTCTGGACCCTCCCTCCTTTTCTCTCTCTCTTTCTCTCAAACAATAAATCTTAGAAAAAGACCCATAATTTAAAATGAGCACTGGTCATGTACAAGTTAAAACCAGGGTAACTGGCATCTGTTTATATCACTCTGGAATCACTGATACGAACCAATTGAATTTTTCTAGCTATATCCTCCATATCTCCAACTTTTAAAAACATCATGTCAAGCAGTTCAGATACAGGAGAAATGGAAGGAGGAAGGGCTTAAATCTCTAAAGCTAAGCATCCTTGGGTATATATCACTAGAAAGTAACTCAGGGCTTAGGCTGTACCTCTCTAGTTGAACAACAGTATTCTGCTTAAGGAGTAATCTGGAACAGGAGGCCCTCTTAATGTTTCTCACCAAGACCACTACAGAGTCTCATGGGTGAGGCGAGTCAGTCACAGGGAACTGTCCTTTCTTTACAGGATGTTTCATACTCCTAGTTGCCAGGCATTAAGTGCTGGTAGCAACCCTAACTTTTACTGCATCAACCAAAAATGCTCTTATCCATTTCCACCAGTTCTAGAGGACTCGAAAACAGGCTCACCTCAGGAACTACGTCTGTGATCATCTCACAGATTGTCTCAGGAGAGGTTTCCTCCACTGCATGGGCCTCAGGGCTATTGTTCACAGGCCTCTCAGGACTACTTTCCATAGCTGGTGGGACTAAGGTAGTCTGCATTTTCAGAGTGGGTCCAGGCACAATCTTGATCTGCAGAGGAGGTGGCTGTTGCTGTAAATTGATTCGAGCTTTCTGAGGTGGAGGCTGTTGCATGGCCTGGAGTGGGGGAGGCTGCTGCAGAATGGTCACTTGCTGCTGTGTGGGAGGCTGAGGCATCTGTTGCAATGGAGGAGGCTGCAGTCGGGGTGGAGGCAGCTGCATAGAAGCAGCAGCTGCTGCTGCTGCCTGCAACACGGACCGAGTGACAATCTGGGCTTGCTGACTGGGCTGGATAGTAGCTGTGCTGGTATGGCCTAGTTGGATCCCCCGGGAGGTCACCACTGTGGCTGGGATGACGGTCACCATACCTCCTTGAGACATGGTAATAGATGAGGGCAACATCTGTTTGGTAATAATCAACTTGGTGATATTAGGCTGACCCCCAGCCCCAGAAGATGCCTGGTTTGCCACGTAGGATGAGAGAGTAGAGTTAACAACAATGGATGGAGACAGGGCAGGGGGCTCTGTTGAGGCTGGTGCTGGAGATGCTGGGTCAACGGTAGCCACAGGAGGTGGAGAAGGAGTCTGTGATGGTGCTACTGGATCCAACTCCACAGTTTCCACAGTGGCCTAAAAGAACACACACACAAAAATGGCATTTGGAAATTTACTGTCTTCCCCAGCACATATTCACTCTAATCATCTCTCAAAAGATCCATCACAAATTAGAAAGAAAAAAAAATTGGAAAGGAAAAGAGCAGCTCTGGGTGATACCCTGGCTAAAGTAAACAATGGGAATAAACCCAAAGAAGGACTGACAAGGTTTATGATGGAAACAACGGGAAACCATGTTACATACTTTTAAGCTTTTACTACATAGTATTGATAGGTTCCAAAGGTTTTGGTATGTAAATGCTAATAAACAGCTCAAAATTTTTTTCTACTGGTGTAAATAAGTATTAACCTACCCAACCCACTTACCTGACACTCTTGATTGTCTTTATAAGCAGCCAGAGCTTTCAGATACTCTTTCTTGGCAGCCTCAGTTTTCCTTTTATACACCTGCAGAAAAGAGACTGTTTAAAAGGCCCATCAGGGGAACCGGGATGGCTCAGTGGGTTAAGTGCTCACTTTGCAGCCCTGGGGACCGAGGATCGAATCCCAGCCCCAGTCTGTGCGGAACCATATGCTGAACTGGGAGCTCCCGCAGTTCAGTTCTCTGTCTCTCTCTCTGTCTCTCTCTCTGTCTCTCTCTCTCTCTGTCAAAATAAATAAATAAATAAAAATATATGGCAAAAAACCCCACAACTATTTGTAAAAAACAACAACCCAGGCATCTCAGTCAACAGGTAGCACCAACTGCCAGACATGGGAACAAGGTCACCTTGGCCAGCCATACCAGCTGTCATTTGACTACAAAACCACAGGAATAAGCCCAGGCAAGAACACTAGGAAAACCACCCAACCAATTTACAGAATCATGAGGAATAATAAATTGTCAGTTTTAAGCCATTAAATTTGTGGTGCTTTGTTAAGCAGCAACAGATAACTGATACAAGTTATCTATAATAAATTCAAATTTTTGTTCAAATATTAAGTAATGGACTCACTTTGACACAAGACCTGGGTAGTCTACAATAATAATTATAGCAATCTTCAATTTCAATTGTATCTCTTCATTTCTTTGAAATCCAGATAAAATTTATGGAGATTAACTATGGTTTTCAAGTTTAAGAAAAAATCCTAAACCAAATTCTAAATCCTAATTTGGTAGTGGATTTTAGAGTTAGCCACAGCATGCAACTAACGAAGGAATAGCCTAATTTTCGTAGGAAAAAAAAAAACGAGGCTTAGAAGTTAGGTTCAGTGTTTTTACAATAATTACTGATGAATAGTTTTTATATGAGTATTCTGGACTCAGTGTATGGCTGCAGCTTCTAAGACAAAGGATGATCCATGAGTATCATTAACAAAGAGCTGGTATTAAATAAGACAAGTACGAAAGTTCAAAGAAAACAGTTACCTCCTTAAACACTTTCAGAACATTGATTAACCACTATTCCTCATTATTTGCTTACTTGTTTTTGCTCTTCTCCAAGACTGTCCCACATAGAAGCCACAATTTTTGATACTTCCCCAAAAGTGGCATTGGGATTTTGTCCCTTGATGGCAGCCTGTGTATCACGAAAGAATAAAGCATATGCTGAAACTGGTTTCTGAGGTTCATTAGGATCTTTCTTTTTTCTCTTCTTTGGGGTCTTCTGCTTTTTCCCTGTTTCCACCACAACTGTTTTCTGGCTGGGAAGTTGCTGTAGGGAAGAAAAAGAGAATTACAAGAAGAAAGAAAGAGAAGCATCATGTCTGGAATACTGTAAGAAAAGGACTTTTATATGGGGGAAGGATCTAGCCACATGGATGGAATTTTCAAAAGTGCTAAAAACAGAGGCAATAGGATTAAGACATTAGGTAAAGTATGTGAAGATCAGAGTAGAGACTGGGAGGGGCATTATCAACTGTAAATTGAGAGGCAGGACCCCATACCCAGAAAAGAGCAGAGGAAATGGCAGGCCAGGAGTAAAGAAAGATACAGAGTAGCTTTATATGCCAAGAATTCTATCCCAGAATATCATGGAAGATTTGATTTTTGGCAGGGAATGCCTCACCCTCCGGAAATCCTCAACACCATCCTCATGAAGTGAACTAGTAGGTGAAGGGGTGGTTGAAAGACGATCCTCAGGTGATTGGGCAGGTGGCAGGATGGTGCCACCCCCTAAGCTCAAACCAAGTTGAGAACTCAGTTCTGACTGATCAATGGTGGTCAACTGGCTATGCCCCATCAAGCCAGATGTCATGTCTGTCATTGGTACATCAATTGTAACAGGTGGGTTGGCACTATACTGAGTTCCTATAGAATGGTCCAAATCCTGAGAGAAGCAGAAGGACTAATTAAACACTAAATATAAAACACACCACTCTTCCCCCCCCCCCCCCCGCACCCTGAATTCAGGACAGTTTATAAACCCCCTGCTCACCACACTGCATCATCATTTAACTCTAAACATCAAATAATTTGTCTACATATAAAACATATTAAGCTTTTTAATAAAGTACAGAAATTAGTAAAGTCATTTCTTTGTATTCAAAGGCCTAGTCCAAAATAACTAAAATTAATCAGAGAAGTGTTAATTTTGGGCAAGTTAATTTAAAGAGCAAATAAATTATTTGGTAATAGGGTGGTAGTGATGATAAACTTGAAAAAAAAAAACAACTTCCTGTAACCTAAAATAATGGCTTTTAAAGTTGCAATACACGAGCAATCAGGGTATTTAAGGCCAATGGTACAGATGTTTGATATCAAATATAATGTATAGAGATGTGCTGGAAGCCCAATACACTGATTAGATAACACTAATTCACAATTAATACATTTGGTTTAGACTGTTTTTGAATAAATCTTTCAATGTGCCAGCTATCATATTCACATTTGAATTCTAGGATGTGAAGGCCATATTAGAAGGGGGAAAAGACATTCTTTCTTTTTTCCAAGTAATAATTTCATTTCAGGGTTAACATTAGACATTTTACAATTTTAAACCATTTTTCAAGTAAAATTGAGTCAGATGATAAATTTCATTCATTCAGGGAAAATTAAGTCTTTGGAAACTTAATTAAGCCTAGGAAACAAGTAATACCCACATGTATTAGGGAATAGAGTCATTTTTGTCTCCCTTAACACCATGACAATGAACTTGAGTAAACCTAAAAATGTCTTGCCCCTTACCATGGTCAAGCCCCCACTCAGGAGCCCCCCGCCCTGCTCCATCAAGCCATGGGTCATGCCCACAGGCATGTCCAATGTCTGGACCCCATATTGTGCTGAAAAGCTGCCATCCTGAGAGGCGGAAGGGTCTGCCAAGTCATCAAAGTGGCCAACCACATCTGAGACAGCCAGTGAGGGATCAGAATCCAAGGAGATAGGCGGGATTTCAAATTCCTCATCACCCAAGCTTGGTGTATGGAATGTCTGTAGAGGAGAAAAAGGAGAAAAAGTAATGAGAGGAAACAGGAGGAATCGCATACTACTAAGTGAAGAATATGGCTAGGAATTGGAGATTCTAAGTGTACCTCTTTCCAGCCTGAATTCTATTTTTGTTATCAATTTCTTAGGATTTATTTAACTTTATAAATAAGCTTCTCTCCTTCCTCATACCCTTGGTCATAGCACATACAAAGATGCCAACATTAATCAGTTTTCAATTATTTTCTCTCTTATCTACCTTTACCATCTTAGTTCCCTTAAACTATTATACCTGTTGTTCTAATGATTCTTTCAGCACCCATAGTAAGGACCCAGATTTTATAATCCGTTTAGCTACAATGCTTAAAATCTCTCTTAAAGATTCTGATAGCTGTTATTTCACAACTACCACTCCTGAGCTGTTCACTGTCAACCAAACAATTACACTTTGTTGTTTTAAGTTCCTTTGAAGTGGATCCTAAAGTAATGTCATGGGACCCGTATCCCCCTCTAAATTGCATGTACTGGGAAAGCTGGGATGGCTCAGCGGGTAAAGCGCTCACTTTGAAGCCCCGGGGACCGAGGATCGAATCCCGGCCCCGGCCCGTGTGGACCCACATGCTGAACTGGGGTGTGCCCCCAGTTCAGTTCTTGCCAGGACCTATGTGGGAGGCTCCCAGCCCAGTTCCTGCCCTGCGCAGCCCTGTGCCCACCTGTGGAGTGAAACTATATGGAAAACTAATGTCAACTATGGAGACTGCTCTGGGCCCTCCCCCTTCTCTCTGTCTCTCTCTGTCTCTGTTTCTCTC
>PVKE010006446.1:0-54288 GCA_004027555.1 Craseonycteris thonglongyai | reverse complement strand
TAAAAAAAAAAAAAAAAAAAAAAAAAAAAAAAAAAAAAAAAAAAAAAAAAAATATATATAAAATAGTTATTTTAAGGAAGCTGAGTGAACTATAAGGAAACACAGAAAGAAAATTCAACCAAATCATGAAAACAATAACAAAATGAGAAGTTTAACAGCGCTAGAAATAGTTTTAAATAACAAACAAATTCTGGTGTCATGTTTTCTTGATGGTTTCATTTTTCTTGAAGTTTTGTGTTGCTTCCTTCACATTTGAAGAAGCAGTCACCTCCAGTTCTTACTGACTTTGGGAGACAAGTACCTTCCATTATCCTTGTTAGGAATTCTGAGGCTTTCTCAGACCTTTTTCATTGATACTGCTGCTCCACACTTCTTGTTCTTTTTTGAGGGGGAATTCTGTTTTAAAATTAAATTTATCGGGGTGACATTGGTTAATAAAACTATATAGGTTTCAAGTGTCCAATTCTATAATACATCATCTGCATACTGCATTGTGTGATCACCACCCAAAGTCAAATCTCCTTCCATCACTGTTTATTAGACCTCCTTTACCCTTTCCTACCTTTCCCTCCTGCTTTCCCTCTGGTAACCACTAAACTTGTCTGTGTCAATGAGTTTTTGTCATGTTCATTTGTTTCTTTCAGTTTTACATGAGTCAAATCGTATGGTTCATTCTGGCACCTGCACACCCAGACAAGTTAGACTTAGCTGGGCTGGCTCTCTCTAGGTAAGGCTCGTGAGGGAGTTAGGCTCAAGTCCATACTTAAGCCATGTAACATACATGCTCTGCTTGTATTTTATTTATTTATTTTTCTTCTGGTATTTTTAAAAATTACAGTTGACACACAATATTATATCACCTTCAGGTGTACAACATAGTGATTTGATAGATATATTGTACAACGTGATCAGCATGATAAGTCTAGCAACCATTTGTCATTGCATTGTACAAAGTTATTATGATATTATTGACTGTGTTTCCTATGCTGTATATTACATCTCTGTGACTTTTTTATTTCACAACTGGGAGTTTGTACCTCTTAATCCCCTTCACCCTTTTCATTCATCCCCCCACCCCCAGCCATCAGTTTTGTTCTCTGTATCTATGACTCTGTTTCAGTTTTATTTGTTTTGTTGTTTTAGATACTGCATACAAGTGAAATCAAATGGCATTTGTCTTTCTCTGTCTGACTTATTTCACTTAGTATAATATCCTCTATGTCTATCCATGTTGTTGCAGATGGCAAGGTTTCATTCTTTTTTATGGCTGAGTAATACTCTATTGTGTGCATCTTTTTTATTCATTCATCTATTAATGACACCTAGCTTGCTTCTATATCTTGGCTATTGAAAATAATGCTGCAATGAACCAGTGTAGCGCTGCATATATCTTTTTGAATTTGCATTTGTGTTTTCTGCAGATAAATACCCAGAAGTGTAATTGTTGGTTTGTATGGTAGGACTATTTCAAGTTTTTGAGGAAACTCTATACTCTTTTCATAATGGCTGTATCAATATACAAAACCACCAAACAGTGCACAAAGGGTTCTCTTTTTTTCACATCCTTTATTTATTGTCTTTTTGATAATAGCTAAGCTGACAGAAGTGAGGTGATAGCTAATTGTGGTTTTGATTTGAATTTCTCTAAGGACTAGTGATGTTGAGCATCTTTTCATATATCTGTTGGCCATCTGTATGTTTTCTTTGGAAAAAAGTCTATTCAGGTCCTCTGCCCATTTTTAATTGGATTTATTGCTTTTTTGATGTTGAGTTGTATGAATTCTTTATATATTTTGAATATTAACCCCTTATCCGACATATCATTTGAAAATACCTTCTCCCACTCAGTAGGTTTAGTTTTCTTTATGGTTTTCTTTACTGTGCTAAGCTTTTTATTTTGATACAGTCTCATCTGTTTATTTTTGCTTTTACTGCTCTTACTTGAGACATATCCAACAAGGTATTGCTAAGATCAATGTCAAAGAACAAATAATACCTATTTTTCTCAAACTATTCCAAAAAATTGAAGAGAAACACTTTCAAAGTCTTTCTGTGAGGTCAGCATTACCCTGCTACCAAAACCAGATAAAGATACTTCAAAGAAAGAAACTTACAGTTCAATAGCCATGTTCTGCTTTTAAATCCACCTTTCAAATACCTGGACATGTTTTATGTGCTTGAAACAGCACCAGAGAGAAGAATTAGACACATTCCCCACTCTTAGGAAGTCAGCAAGCAGCAGATAAAGCACTTTACAAACACACACAGTTGATATATAAATACATATGCATGCATACATATGTGCTTATATGTGTGTGTGTTTTAGGAGGGTGTGTCCTAGAGTAAGAGGAAACAATGTGAGAACTCCTAAGTTGTGAGAGTGGTGACCATATTTTATATGTCAAAACTAGGACCTATGGATTGATAAGAAATTAGGTCCAAAGAAAGTCAAAGGAATGATGCCTAAAGTTGGGGTAGTTCCAGAATCAAGGCTGCCTCCTTAAGAGGTCATCTCTGTCTCCAGTAAGTTTTTTGTTTTTTTTTAATTTAAAGATTTATTTTGATTGATTTTGACGGAGAGAGAGAGAAAGAGACAGATAGACAGAGACAGAGGGAAGGGAGAGAGCCCAGAGCCGTCTCTATAGTTGCACATCATTGGTTTTCTGCATAGCTTCATTCCACCGGTGGTCACAGGCTGCACAGGGCAGGAACAGGGCCAGGGGCCTTCCACATGGGAAGCTCATCCCAGCGAGAACTGAACAGGGGTGGGAAGCACTCCCCAGTTCAGCATGTGAGTCCACACGGGCTGGGGCTGGGATTCAATCCTTGGACCCTGGGGTTGCAAGACGGGTGCTCAACCTGCTGAGCCATCCTGGCATCCCCTTCAGTAAATTTTCAGTCTAGTCAGAGAGAGAGAGTCATATGCATATCCCTGATCAAAGAGAGGGCAGCTCTATGGGATGTGCCATAGAGGCAAGAGGAGGGTCCAGAGAGAGGGAGAAGAAAAGGGAGGGGCCGGAGAGCAGGGGGAATGCTGGGTCTGGAAGGATGCTGTAAAGAGTTCCTGGCTGTCATCTTGTCTAAGCAGGGAGATCAAAGGGTTTTCACTAGATTTAAGACAATGAGGCACACATCCTTGGTGAGCCAGGTGCTTCTGTGGCCAAGGACTTCGCAGTTTGTCTGGTCAGTTCTCAATAACATGCTTGAGAACTGACATGTGGGGCTGATTAGGAAACTGCTATGCTCCAGGAAAAAAATATAGACATCAGAGACATGAAAATGAAAACATGCGAGCATTTGTAAATGGAATGTGTCTCTCATTGTGGTTTATGAGCCCAGGAGACCCTGTGAGCGACCTGGAGATGTGGCTATGGACAGTGTGTCTCCGGAGGCTCTTTCTTTCTTTCTTGCACAATGTTGGCTTTTTTTGGGTGGCACCTTTCTGAGGTGGGACCTTCCTCTCACTGGATGGTATCAGGGAAGGAACTGGTGGCTCACTAAACTTGGACTTCATCAGACCCGTGGGAGAAAATCTTATGTGTGTATGTGGGGGAGCAAATGGTATAGCAAAGGGATCAAGGACCCACTCTGGAGGCTTATTAATTGGAGACATTTGGCAAGCTACTTAACCTCTTAGAACCTTACATGCTTCATTCCTAAATAAAAATAATAATACCTATCTTGCAGAATTCTTGAGGACTAACCATAATAACAAAATAGATTAATACAATGCTTAGCACATATTAGGTAGCCCATATATCTCACCTGTTATTATTGCTGTTTTTTTGGAGGTGGGTTGCTTTATACAAGCTGGTGTAATATGGGCACATTTTGGGTATAGTTAGAGCATGCTTGAAATCTTTTGGGGGGGCACACAAGCAGGGACATTGCTGTCCGTAGTGCTGAACTATCATTGCATAGGACATGGCTGCTGCTTCTAATTCTGGGCCCCTGTTGTTGGCTGCTCAGCCTCTTCTAGGAACTGTGAGCCAGAAATGCTGAATGAAGAGACCAAGATGGTAGAGAAGCAAGCTAATGGCAGCATTGGGGCAAATCACTGAGGAATTTCTATGGTGAGAAAAAAAGACATCTTACCCTCAGATATTTACAGTGAATAAATCCAAACTGACGTGGGTGAAGTTGTTGATAAACATAAGACTTGTGTTATGTGATGAAAGACAGTGCAAGTTGAATGTGAATACTAAGCTTGGGTAGTTAGCAGAGCCCTAGAAGGGTAGAGGTTGTTTAAGTGAGGTACCATTATATGTTGGGTTAAAACAACGTTTTAATTGATATTTTTTAATTTTGGTTCAATAAAGTATATGTAATTTTCACAGTGTTCCCGAACAAAACTATTACTTTATGATGTATGTGGTTGGTTTCATGTAATAAGTAAAAATTGAAGCACACTTCTGAATGCAAGTTGTTTTGGACAATCAGAAGATTTAAAGGGCAAGTGTGTCCCTCAGATTCTTTTTGTTGGGTATTCTAGTGATGATTCTGGGCATATTATTTTCAATCCATCCTCTTTTCCATTCCCCTTCTTCTTCTCACAAAGGTCAAAGCTTCTGAAACAGCTAAGCTAGCCTGCATCCTAATGTCTACCCATTAGTTAATCTACCCTCCCTCCTTTCCCTTTCCTTCCTTCCTTTCTTCCTTCCTTCCATCCACCAATTAACCAATTACCAAGCATGAAATTATTGAGAATCTACTGCATACTTTCTGGTGTTCTGTTTTGTGTTTTTACACAAAAAAAGTAGCTTGTCTGATTTACCTGCTGTCATGACAAACCCTGACCTTTGACCCAGCACCTCCAGAATCTGCTGGTACCATTCCTTCACTCAACAACATTTGTTAAGGACTTACTATAAGGCAGATACTGTTCTAGGCAATGGGGATATAGCAATGGATACTGCTGTCTAGTGTTTAGATTACAAAAATAGGCCATTTGTTCCCTGTTGTTGCCATTGACTTTCTATAGTTCATTATCAATACAGCTGGAGGTCCTTTTAAACCTATGTCATGTCATTTTTCTTCTCATGGTCTCCATATAGCTTGCCATCTCACTGAGTTGTTGGGTAATGGTAGAGGTGATAAGAATTTGTGTTCTCTCTATATATTTTGAAGCCATTGCCTACATTGGGTACAAGTGAAAGACAGGAATTAACAATATCTACAAGGAATTTGTCCTTAGTAACTGGAAGGATATAGTTGTTATTTACTGAGTTGGTGGAGAAAGACAAGAGTGGATTTGGATGTGAAAATGCCAAATCTTGTTTGGGGCACAAGTTTGATGTACCTATTTGGCATTTAAATGGATATACTGAACATGTAGTTAGATATATGTGTACAAGTCTGAAGTTATGGCTGGAGATACACATTTGGAGTCATTGCTATTAAAGGGCATTATTTTATTTTTTAATTTATTTTTATTTTTTATTTGTATTTTTTTATTGTTTTTGACAGAGAGAGAGAGAGAGAGATACAGAGACAGAGAGAGAACTGAACTGGGGGAGCTCCCAGTTCAGCACATGGGTCTGCACGGGCCGGGGCTGGGATTTGATCCCGGGTCCCCGGCACTGCAAAGTGAGCGCTCAACCCACTGAGCCATCCCAGCCTCCCCTAAAGGGTATTTAAAGCCAGGAGTCTGTGTGAGATTGCCAATATAGAAAAGGTAAAAGTTCACTGCATACTGGAGCATTCATCATTTAAAAGTTGGAAAGATAAGGAGAGACTCAGGAAGGAGACTGAATAGGAAAAGGTAAAGAATGTGGAAGTGAACCAAGTGAGCTATATTAAGGGAAAATATATATTTCAATAAGGAGGGTAGGGCGAGGGCTAAAAATTGGCTTCTGGAAGTCACAGGAGGTCTTAATAAGAGCTGTTTTGGTGGAATAGTGGAGTCAAAACCTGGTTAAATTCTGTTCAAAAGAGAATAAGAAGAAATGAGACAGAGTAATGACAGCTATTTTAAGGTAACTTGAAATATATCAAGGAATCTCATGATTTTCAAAGGACTGGACATGAAAAAACCATGAATAGCTTTGTTCTTGCTATATGGTTCAAACATTTCCAAATACTGCATTGACAGTGTGAGTATTTCTCAAAACTGACTAGGAAAGTGTTGAGTCAACAAAAAACTATACCATCTATAGTTTCTATCACAGTAACTCAAGTCTTGTCATACAGAGGCTCTTAAAACAAAAGATAATAACAACAGCAGTCATGGCAACAACTATGTACGCTTGAGTTCTCAGTCTGTGCTAAGCATTGCACTATGTATGTGCCATGGATTATCATTTAATGCTCACATCCCATTGAGGTTGGTGGTATCGCTGTCATTGCTCTCACAGACTCAGTAGCATATAGGCAGAGGTGTAGTCCTTCAGAATATTTGGTGAGACTCTTCTTCCATATTGGCATTATTTCAAAACTCTGCCAAGGAGCAATGAGGTGAAATGACTTTTCAGAAGCAATGTGGGGAATAAGTAAAGGCTGTTTTTCCCCAAGGGTTACTATCTGGATGGAGACCTCACTCTTCCTACTTCATTTCTCACTTATAGCTCTTAGGAATACAGGTGGCATTTTTAGAGGATTCTGCGAGGCTGCTAATGAGACAAAGTGTGCTATCTTCAGGTGCCTCCTGTGGTTGTGGAAGAGTTTTCTTCTTCCTGTGGTCTCTCTCCCATGGGACATGCCCCCTCTTCAACTCCCGTGGCTCTCCTTGCTCCTTGTGGAGTGAAGAAGGACTTGCTTCATTCAGAAGGAGGCAAAGTGCAAAGTGAGGTCACTGGTTCCTGCTAACTCTTCAGACTTTAAGAAACATTTCAGAAATGTTTCCTAAACATTTACAAGAAACAAGAGGTATTTTGATAGGCTTATAAACTTTATTTAGTTTTAACAAATACCGAAGTTACTGGTTTACTATACCAATAGGAATTACACGTTGTGCTATAAAGTCAAAGGCCAAAATAGTTCAGATAACTACCGCTCTAATTAAGACTTCAGTGCGCGGTGGAGTGTGGGGAGAGTCACACTGCACAATCTGTGGTCTATTCTTTTAAAAACAGTTTACCTTCTCAAGTTCCATTGATTTAAAAGAGCTTTTTATGGAAAACTTGGAGAATATTGGATTCATTAACAACAATTGTAGGTTTCCACGAGTAGTGCATGGATCCATTGAAAGGTCTGGATGAACAAATATGAATTGACCATGACCCCCAGAAATTAGGGTTCTGTTTGAAACCTGATAGTGTAACAGCATTTTGCACAGTAGCTTTAATCTTTTGCTTCTTGGATGGAATTAAGTACTCATTTTTTTCCTTTTTTCTTTTCTTACTATCCTTTTCTCCTTAGTTTTGTATATACACATGTAAATGGACACAATTTCATATTCTACTCCCATAGTATGGTTTTCTCTACTTGAATTTCAATGTGTGTATTTGTTCACTTGTTTTTATCCCACCATTATTATAATTCTTGGAAATGAGTCTATAGATATTGTGTGTTTTCCCCCAGCTTCACTGAGGTATAATTGAGAAATACCATGTATATATTTAAAATGTACAAAGTGATGACTTTATATACAGATTCATTGTGAAATGATTACCACATTTAAGCTAATTAACACATCTGTTACCTCACTTAGTTACCATTTGTGTGTTAAGAACACTTAAGATTCACTCTCTTAGCAGCTTTCAAGTATGCAATGACTATAATCACCATGTTGTGCATTAGATCCACAGAGCTTATTCACCTTCTGACTGGACGTCTGGTTCCTTTGACCAACATCTCCACATTTCCTTCACTCCTTAGCTCCTGGAAACCACCATTCTACTTTCTGGTTCTATGAATTTGACTTTTTAAACTTCTACATATCAGTGAAATCATACAGTATTTGTCTTTCTGTGTCTGGCTTGTTTCACTTAGTATGCTGTCCTCCAGTTTCATCCATGCTGTTGAAATGATAAGATTTCCTTGTATTTTACTGCTGAATAATATTCCACTGTGTATATATGCCAAATTCTCTTTATCCATTTATCTTTAGACACTTAGGTTGGTTCCATATCTTGGCTGTTGTAAATAATGCTATTGTGTGTTTTTTAACACTCTTCCATATGACTGCCTCGAACTTCACATCTTCTACTAACCTAGAAAGAACAAGACAACAAATTTAACTAAAATATTTAAGGAGGGCTTCTTTTTTGTTGTTAAATTTATTAGGGTTACATTAGTTAGTAAAAATTACATAGGTTCCAGGTATACAGCTGTTTTTATCACCATATATTTAGCTGCTCCTCCCCCTGTCCATCCCCCTCTCCCCTTATCCTCAGGCAATCACCAAACTATTGACTATGTCCTTGAGATTTTGTTTCTTTGTTGCTTTCAGTTTTATATTTCACATATCAGTCAAGTCATGTAGTTTTTAGCTTTTTCTGTCTGGCTTATTTTGCTTAGCATGATGATCTCAAGTTTCATCCATGTTGTTGCGAATGGCAGAATTCCATCTTTTCTTATCGCTGAGTAATATTCCATTGTATATGCACCACAGCTTTTTTATCCAGGCATCTATCAAGGGGCACTTCAGTTGTTTCCATGTCTTGGCCACCGTGAACAGCGCTGCAATGAACATTGTAAAGAGGGCTTTCTGTGCTTACTTCCTCCCTGAAAAACTTTGGAGGTTAAAACAATGAAAAGATTCCAGTAAATAAATAAGCCCTGTGTGATTCTAGTTTCCCATTATGCAATCCTTAAGGGATTTTCAGGAATTGTTAGAAGCTTGTTATGAAAATTATGAAATAAATGGTTTGGCACCATCATTTTCTCCTCTTCCTTCAGTTCTTTTTTTTTTTTCCTTTTCTCTCCTCTTCCTCTTCTGTTATTATTATTATTATTATTATTATTATTATTATTATTATTATTATTCTCTGGGTAGGTCTCCAGGTTGTACTCCATGGCATGTCACTGATTTATTTCAGACCCCCCTCCTTTTGGATCTATTTAGCAGTCCCTGAGTGTAAGGGGTCTTGTGTGAAAGCCTCTCTGTAGTTGTAAGTGTCTTCGCTCTTTCAGCCACTCATGTCAAAGGTCCTTTTTAGCTCTTGATACTGATCAAACACTTTCCAAGGCTTTGAACAATGACCTGAAGCCCCTTCAAGTAAGGCTTCCCATTTTTGTGTGTATCTCTACTTTCCTCAACTCCCATGGATGGAGCGTGCATTTTATAAAAGGAGCTCTGGACGTAGAATTTGAGAACCTGCATTTGAATCTCTTCTCTGCCACGTATTAGCTGTTTGACCTCAGGCAAATTATTTACTCTTTCTGAGTGTATGTTTATCTATAAAATGGGGATAATAATATCTGGCTTATGTATTTGTGCTGATTAAATGGGATAAATTTGATAGAAGGAAAGCTCATTGTAAGTTGTAAAGCTCTATTTAATATTAATATATAAATTATAATAGTAATGGTAATAATAATTTAATTTGGAAAAAAATCCTCCTGTTGTGGACTAGAGTTTTCCACATTAAACAGCTTATTTTAAGTGATATGCTATTGTTAGACCACAGTCTTCTAAATTGGGCAGTTACATAGTTTCAGACCATTTCCGCTGAGAAAGAGCACTGGAGTTGGCATGCTCATGTGTAAATAATTTATCTCCATTCTAAATTTTGGCTCCAGAAGGCCAGTCCCTTTCTCGAAATGCTGCCATGGCTCTGGACTCCCCTCTTATTAGTGCTACTGCTCTGATTCCTGGAGAGACCTCTTTGCCTTATATTCTCTCTGGATTCCAGAAGGGCCCCCAGAAGGGCCGCCAGAAGGTCCTGTGTGTGGTGGGGCTGCTAGAGCCATGACTCTGTGGTTGTTTGCTGGAAGGTGAGCTGGACTGATAATGCCCCTTTGCTCTGGGGAACCGTGGTGTGGGGACAGATTAGGCTTTCTTGGGAACAGATGGGCAAAGCAGCGACGAGGAGAAGGGAGGGCATGTCTGGTCTCTAGGTGCAGTTCTCGCTGGGGTTGCCAGGGCTCTCCCCAGCTTGGCCTCATGGATTACCATTGAATTCACAGCTCAGTCTCTGCTAGAGAGAGCAGTTCTGTGTGGAACCCCCACCCCTTCCCACCAACGTTGCATCCGATCTGAAGAGCAGGGCAGAAACCCTTCTGGCTGTTAGCAGCTCTGTCTTTGAGCGAATGGCCTGTGAAATGTTAGAGAAGACCTGCAGCCTTCCTCCCTGGGTGGATATCACCTTCTTCCTTTGGATTTTATAAAGAACCTGATCCTCTTTGCCTGAATGCAGCCAAATAAATGGGAGCCTCAGAGGAGTTTGATGGCTCAGCCATAGAAGTCCCACAGCGATGTCTGGTTTTGATGTATTGCTGGTGGATACGATCATGCTTACAGAACGAGATCACTTTTGCCAGTTTGAGAGAAAGGTCATGTTTTTAATTTAACTTAATTTCCTACACCAAAGAGAATTTTCAATAGGATATTCGACTTTTGCACCTTTAATGAGACCAGATGCTCTGGGGGCTGCAGCAATGGAGAGAAAACAGATTTTCTAGTTTACACTTCCACTTTGTGCAGTTGCTTTAAGGATGCTGTTCTTCATTGATGTTCCCCTTTCTTTCTAATTTTTCCTCTTTTTCTCCCTTTCTCTCTGTCTTTTTTTTCCCTCCCTCCTTACCTTTCTTCCTCTCTTTCTCCCCTTCCTTTTCCTCTTTCTTAGGGCTGTCTTTGAGCACATAACATGGACTAAGCAATGTCCTTCCAGTTTTACAAATATATATTTAACTTCCATTTTACAGATGAGGGACCTTAGCAAGGTTAAATAAGGAGTATAGTATAAATTATGTAGTGGATCGGCTGAATAACATAATCATTACATAAAACTAGATCATCTGGGTTCAAGTTCAGGTTGGACCATTTATTTGTGGATGACCTTGGAAAATCACTTAACCTTTCAAACACTGGTCTACATTGATTGTCTTAAAATTAAAAGTATAATTTAAAAAGTGATGATAATTATACATACAAAAGGACATAGTCATGTGTATAGTTTATAGATCAATGAAACAAGTACCTGGATACCTTTCAACCAGATTCAGAAATAGAACATTGCCCATCTTTTGGAGTCTCCCATGTCTCCCTCTTCTGTGTCAACCCACATTCTCATTAAACCCCCTCTTTTTGTTATTTTTTTTGTTTTTCTCTACGGGTACTACACACACACACACACACACACACACACACACACACGATTCCTAAACAATATATTGGTGAGTACTGCTTGTGAATTGGATTGGTTTATTTTTGGTGTTGAGATGTTTGAGTTTTTAATAGATTTTGGGTATTAACCCCTTATCTGATATATCATTGATGAATATCTTCTCCTATTTAGAAACTTGTCTTTTTGTCTTGTTGATGGTTTCCTTTACTGTGCAAAAACTTATCAATTTGATATAGTCCCATTTGTTTATTTTTTTCCTTTTGTTTCCCTTGCCTGAGGAGATATATCAGTGAAAATATTCCTTGGGTAATGTCTGAGAATTTACTGCCTATGTCTTCTTCTAGGATCTTTATGATTTCAGGTTTACATTTAAATATTTAATCCATTTTGAGTTTATTCTGTACATATAGTAAGGAGGTGGTCCAGTTTTATTTTTTCCCATGTATCTGTCTAGTTTTTCAGCACCATTTAACTGAATAAACTGTCTTTTCCCCAATGTATATTTTTGCTTCCTTTGTTATAGATTAAATGACCATATAGGCATGAATTTTTGGTTTTTCTGTTCTTTCCATTGATCTATGTGTCTGTTTTTATGCCAAAACCATGCTGGTTTGATTTCTGTGACCTGTAGTGTCATCAGGTAGCATGATATCTCCAGCTTTGTTCTTTCTGAAGATTGTTGTGGCTATTTGGGGTCTTTTATGGTACCATATAAATGTTAAAATTGTTGGTTCTAGTTCTGTGAAAAATGACATTGGTATTTTGATAGTGACTACACTGAATCTATAGATTGCTTTTAACTATATTAATTATTTTGATCCATGAGGATGTTACATGCTTCTATTTATTTGTATCTTCTTTAATTTCTCTCTTCAGTGTCTTATAATTTTTTGAGTATAGATCTTTTACTTCCTTGGTTAAATTTATTTCTACATATTTTTTTGATTCAATTGTAAGTGGGATTGTTAATTTCTCTTTCTGATAGTTTATTATTGGTGTATAAAAATGCAACCAATTTCCGAGTATTAATTTTGTATTCTGCTAATTTACTAAATTCATTTATCAGTTCTAATAGTTTTATGGTAAAATCTTTGGGGTTCTCTATACGTAGTGTTGTGTCATTTGCAAACAATGACAATTTTGTTTCTTCTTTTCCAATTTTGATGCCTTTTATTTCTTTTTGTTATCTGATTGCTGTGGTTATGACTTCCAGTAGATTTATTTTATTGTGTTTGACAGAGACAGAGAGAGACAAAGAGAGGCAGAGAGAAGGGAGAGGGCCCAGAGCAGTCTCCACAGTTGTACGTTATCAGTTTTTGACATGGTTTCATGCCCACAGGGGTGGGTAGGGCCTGCACAGGGTGGGAACTGGGCTGGGGGCCTCCTGCATGGGAGGCACATCCCCTTGAGGCAAGGGCTGAACTGGGGGATGAGAACCAACTGAGGGCCTCTCGCATGGGAAGCATGGTCCAGTTTAGCATATGGGTCCACATGGGCTGGGGCTGGGCTGTTATCCTTGGTCCCTAGGGCTACAAAATGAGTGCTTAACTCACTGAACCATCCCAACTTCCCCAGTACTATATTAAATAAAAGTGGTGAAGTGAATATCCTTCACTTTTTCCTGATCTTAAGGGAAATGTTTATAGCTTTTCTTTGTTCAGTATGATGTTAATTGTGGCTTGCCATACTTGTATATGGCCTTCATTATATTGAGATATGTTCCCTCTGTTCTCACTTTGCTGAGTTTTTATCAAAAATGGATATGTACTGAATTTTGTCACACGTTTTTCTGCATATGTTGATATAATCATATGATTTTTATTTTCCATTTTATTTATGTGGTTTATCATGTTAATTGAGTTTCAGATATTGACCCAACCTTGCATACCAGGAATGACTCCCACTTGATCATGGTAAACAGTCTTTAATGTATTGCTGAATTCAGTTTTCTAATATTTTGTTGAGGACTTTTGCATCTGTGTTCATAAGGGATATTGGCCTATAGTTATCTTTTTCAGTAATGTCTTTGTCTGCATTTTAGAATCAGGGTAATGGTGGCCTCATAGATCTTTCAGGGTTTTTTTTGTTTTCTTTTTAGCCTCTATTTTGTTTATTTGTGCTCTCCTTTGTTACTTTCTTCCTTCTGCTCACTTCGTTCTTTGTTTCCTGTTCTTTCTCTAGGTCCCTCAGTATAAAGTTAGGTTGTTTATTTGAGATTCTTCTTGTTTCTTGAGGTAAACCTGCATTGCTATGAATTTCCCTCTTAGGTCTGCATTTGCTGTGAGCAGATGAGTCATTTTAAATTAGCATGATGATTATAACTAATAATACTCTATTGTGTATTTGAAGTTTACTAAAAGAGTAGATCTTAAGTGTTCTCTCCATAAACAAAGCATGGTAACTACATGATAAATGTATTAATTATCTTATTTGTGCTAATCCTTTCACAATGCATCCATATATCAAACGTCACATTGTATACCTTAAATATATACAATTTTTGTTTTTAAATTATATATCACTTCAATAAAGCTGGAAAGACAAAATGAAACAAAAACAAAATGAGGAGGAAAAACTGTGATGCAACGTGAAGTCAGAATCTTTAAGGCTTGACTACTTATGAAGTATCCAGCAATGCTCTCATGTTATTAGAGGCTCACTCAGTTCAGTATAAAATTGCTAAGTGGCTGTGCTGAGAACTTTTGCGTCGTCTGTAGTGAGTAATATCTGATTGGGGTGGTGGAGGAAGTCATGTAAAAGCACATTGCCTTTGTTGAGTTTCCATCCTGCATGAAAGAGGTCAATGGCATGGAATGTTGTACCTCTGCCTCTTTCAGGCCTTGGACCAGAGCTCAGGATCAGATTAGAAAATAGAGCCCAATCTTTAGAAGACTGGGTTATTAACCTGTATTTGCAAGAAGACATGTGACTATACTGAAAGCAGCAGCAGTTGGCTTTGATAGGGAGGTTATAAGAGCTGGTTAAAATGACTGTGGAATTGGTGGCTTCTATTTTATTTACGTAGGGCTGACTGGGACAGAGCTGGGATGGGCAGGGAGTATGTATGGACTTGTTGAAGAAAGAGAACTAGAATATTTGAAGAGCACACACAGGTTTCTTTAACTTCATGGTTTAGCCTCCCTGGGAATTTTGTTGAATTTTTTTCAGAGCTGGAACTAGAAGGGTTTGGAGACCCAATGTATTTCTAAACTACCTAGAATAGCTGGCTTACCTGTCTAATATGCATTTTGGATCCAGGTAAAATGCTATTTTAACAAAGATGTATTAGTCTGAGTTCTCCAGAAAAACATAGCCAATAGGATGGATGAGAAAAACAAAAACAAAAACAGAATCAAATCTTTTTTGATAAAAAGATTTTTTTTTTTTATCAGAAATAGGCTTAGATGATTATGAAGGCAGAGAAGGCCCATATCTGGACTCAGCAAATTGGTGGGAGATGCAGAAGAGGTGATGTTTTTAGTTCTAAGCTGAGTGTGAGTATAAAAGCAGCAGAAGAGGAAGAGAGAATTCTCTCTTACTCTTTTTGTTCTATTGAGGCCTTCAATGTATTGAATGAGACCCACCCTCCACTGGGGAGGGTGATCTGCTTTACTTGGCCTACAGATATAAATGTTTACATCCAGAAACACCCTCACAGATGCACCTAGAATAATGTTTAATGAAATATCTGGTCACCCTGTGGCCCAGTCAAGTTGACATACAATAGCAACCATCACATCACCAGACTTAGTGTGGTGGTCACCTTGTAAGCTAAATAAATGTTGAAACACTGTATTGTATACCTGAAATAATATAATATTGCATGTCAACATAAAAAAAATTACCATCAGAAAAGGGTTTCAACATTTACAAGCAGAAAAAAGTGAAAATCCTTGGTTCGTAGCATAGTAAGGTGACAGTGATGATGGTTGTGGGGATGTCTGTGTAAATTAAGACAGAGGCTTTGTTAGTCCCAATTGAGAGGTTTTCTCTCAATCATGCACAACCATAGTTTATCCTCTAATTGTCGAGAGGTCTTTCTTTGACATCGTATATTAACAGTGTCTAAGTGTGTTAAGAAAGTATCCTCATGTATAACCTCTCTGTTTTTCCAAGACTCGATCCACTTCTCCCTTTGCTCGCTCTCACTACTACTCCCAGAAATCCTAACCCACTGCCTTCTCTGGAGGCCATGACACTTTGCTACACGGCACTGGTCCGTCTGTCCTTGCCCATCTCTCCTGGTCTTCTGGAAGAATCAAGTTGGGTTGTTTTGGGTAATTTGTTTGCCTAGTATTGTTTTTGGTTTTTGTCTGTATTCCAGATCATTGCTTCTGAGGTTTGGTGAGTATCATCTGAAGAACTTCTTAGTATACAGATTCCTGGGCTCTCTTCCCAGATAGTAGGTGTGGATTGGGGGTTAGAGAATTATGTTTCTAACAGGATACCAGATAATGCTATTGTTGTTTGTTTGGGGACCTTAATTAGAGTCGTGATGTTCTTTCAAACGGTACTTTCAAATCTGTTTACATTTAGTATAAATGCATGAAAGCGTTTTCATTGTTGTCTGTGATTTCAAAACAAATAATATTTTATAGTACTTGAATTATTTTTCACTTGGTTATTTTTCACTAAGTTATTGACTCCTTGAAGACCAACTCTCACTTAGATTTTGATCCATTAAAAAGTCAGTTTAAACCACGGTCAGGATGTATATGCTGATTGAATAAAAAAGAAGGAAACAATGATCAGCTGGTGGAAGTCCACAGCACTCAGCTCCAGGCTCACCCCTCACCCTTATGCTACATTTCATCCAAACCCTGGAAACTATGATCTCGCTCACTTCCTGCAGCCACTCACGGGCAGCCTTGGGACCACCCTGCCTCAGGCTGAGAAGTGAGAAATTCTGAAAGCAATCGAACACTGTAAATTTTCACAGCAGTTCAACTGAAAGCTGTTGGGCACAGATGTTTCTGTAATTGTGATATGCTGGGAACATTCTCTGGGCTCCAAGCACACAGGGTTTCAGCCTCATTCTTCCACCTGGGTGCCTCAGTGGGCAAGTCTCACCATATTGAGGCCGTAATGGGAACCAGGTGGCAGCATGCGTCTGTTCTCAAGGAGCTGAGTGAGATTCACGTCCTCGTCCCAGCCGCTTCTTTCCTCCTGAAGCTCATTCCTTGGGGAGCTGGCTTTGGTGATGGTGAAACTCTCTCCACTCTCAGCCCCTTGTCCAAGACAGGAATGGAGTCTCATGTTTGCTGTTGGGTGGAGCCATGGAGAGCTTCCAGCTGCTCCTTGATAGGCTGTAAGCAGAGAATCAGGAAAAGGCTCCCAGGGTGTGAAAGAACAGGATTATTCCAAATGACCTCTGTGTGATAGAGATCATGATTGTCAATTTAAAATCCACAGAAGTATTTTGAAGCTGGTGACATATTCCTTCCAAGCTGAATTTGCTTTTAGTGTGTAGTATTCCTGCCTTTCACCAGAGATAGCTGTCATTCATTTTAGGGCTCTTCCTGCCTATGGAAACATGAGGAAGGGCTATGAATAGCACAGGGGAAACATCTGCCACTGCTTGAAATGTACACAGCAAAACTGACAAAAGTTCAGTGAACTGGGAACATTTTTCACAAATGTTTCCAGTTGGGGTCACTTTAACCTGTGCATACTGTAGCCAAAGGAGTTAAGAGGTCAGAGGATGAAGGATGTATAATTGTGGACCTGAGAAGAGGAAACAGTGTGGCATCATATCTCAGGAGGACTCTGTGCTGGAGTTAGTGTCCTGCTTGATGACTCAGACTGAGTGACTATCCGTGTGCTTACAAGTGTCAGTGTTACTGTGTAACAAATTTGTACTTCTTTTCTGAAAGACCCGTTTTTACAAACCCGGGTATAACCTTTATGTCTTGATTTTATCACCAATGTGTAACATTGTCTATACAGCTAGTAAGTGAAACAGGTTTACCCTGAACAGTATTTATGTACCTTTTTAGAGTCAAGAGGAGCAGCTACTCCCAGCTTTAGCTTCTATTTAGAACATGCTCCCCATTAAAATACAGCTAGATATTTCTTCTTTGTTCCCATTCTATACCATGTAGTTATTTTTAAATGATGCATTCATCTTTTTTGAATCTATAATCTTTATATAGCAAAAAGAGAAAAGATTACAAGAAAGAATATTTTTTGTAACTCAGGTAATTGGTAAGATAAAATTAAAAGAAGATTGCATAAAATAAAATACAAAACCAGACAACCTATTAGAAGCAATGAAGAAGGTCATTAAGTTTGTTTAACCCCAGATCAAATTAAATACTGGGGGTGCCAAAAAAAATGTATACATATTTTAAGAGATGTTACCTACGTATTACTTTTTCAAGTTGAGTTGAATTATGATAGCAATTTGTAGTATGACAGTCTCTCAAAAGATGGCATTAATCAAATGAATGCTAACATCACCCGGTGACAGGCAGAACAGTCAAGGAAAATGGCAAAGGCATGGTTGTCGTCAGAGGAGCACAAGACCATTTTGAAGTGGTATTTGACATTTAAGAATGTTGTGGAAGTACAATGACAATGGAGGTGTGAGTATGCAACAGAACCTCCAACATGCCTGACGATTTCACGCATTTGTGATAAGTTTGAGATGTATGGTCAATGGAAACAGCACCTGCAGCAATACAAGTGGGCACTTTGGTCAGCGTTGCTCAAGCAGTAGTTTGCCGTCATCAGAAGTGTCTGGATGCTAATGGTAACCACTTTGAGCACCTCTCGTAACTGCAGAAGTCAAATGGGACTTGTATTCATCTTTGGTTATCAGTATATATTATTACAATATTAATACAGTTTTCCCTTTCTTAAAATGTGTGTACATTCTTTTTTGGGGCACCCTCTGTCTATTTAATATTATTTTTTCATCAGAAATAACTGTCAACCTTCATAATATCAATAAATATCATTAAAGACTATAAAATATCGAGGAATTAGCAGAATCAAGATTACGTAGGAAGCCGGGATGGCTCAGTGGGTTAAGCGCTCACTTTGCAGCCCCGGGGACCGGGGATTGAATCCCGGCCCCGGCCCGTGCGGACCCGTGTGCTGGGCTGGGAGCTCCCCCAGTTCAGTTCTCTCTCTGTCTCTGTATCTCTCTCTCTCTCTCTCTCTCTCTCTGTCAAAAATAAATAAATAAATAAATAAATAAATAAATAAATAAATACATAAAATAAAATATATTAAAAAAACAAACAAACAAAAAAACTTGGGGAAGCCGGGATGGCTCAGAGGGTTAGGCGCTCACTTTGCAGCCCTGGGGACCGAGGATCGAATTCCAGCCCCAGCCCGTGTGGACCCATATGCTGAACTGGGAGCTCCCCCAGTTCAGTTCTCTCTCTAGCTCTGTCTCTGTATCTCTCTCTCTCTGTGTCAAAAATAAATAATAAAAATATATTAAAAAAAAAAAAGATTACGTAAAATTTTTAGGGAAAAATGTTGTTTTATTAGAGACCAACCTACTTCAGGGACGTCACGAGAAGGCGGGATTCTTTGGAAACAACCATCATGCTGGGAAAAATAGAAGGCCGCAGGAATAGAGGGAGACCAAGTAGAGACCGGCTAACTCCATAGAGGAAGCTGTGCTCACGCGTCTGCAGGAGCTGAGCAGACCTGTGAGGACAGCACATGTGATCGCCTTTCATTCACAGGGTCTCCAGAAGCCGGAGCTGATTCAATGGCAGGAAACACGTAAACAATGATTTGTTTAAAAGGGAGGGAAATTTCTTGTTCTTGTACAGAATGAGTTCATATTATCAAGCTGTTTTCTTCCCAATTAATTTCTAAATTTAATACAATTTTATTTAAAATTCTAATGAAATATTTTGCAGGGCTTGATACATGTATTCTAAAAATTATACAGAAGGGTTAAGGTCCATGCATAGGTAAGTGAACATAAAAAAAAAAGAAAAGGGAATTTTTTCATGCTAAATATTAAGACATGTTACAAAGAATAATATTCATGTAAAAAGAACAGATTATCCAACTGCACAGAGTAGAACTCAGAGGCAGATATGTATCTATGAATGTATATCTATAACTGTGTCACCTATATGTATTATGTACATACTGATCACCTATATGTGTGTGCATTATGTATATCTGTCTATATGTGTATTTATATCTGCATCTGGGAGTTTAGTATTCAAGAAAACGCATCATAAATCAGTGAAGGGGTTGTGGAAAATAAGTAGTTTAACAGTTAAAACTGCCTTACAATATGAAGAGAAATAAGCCTGATAACATAAAAGTGAATTTCAGATGGAATAAATACTTAGATGTGGGAAGAAATACTATAATGTTAATTGAAGGAAATAAAGGAGAATATTTTGAAGGCCTTGGAGGGAGGAAAAAATTCTTAAATAAAACAGTTAAAACAATGCATGAGGCAGAAACATTGATGACTTTGATTCTGTCAAATTTAAGGACATTATGGATGAAGTTAATAAGTGTAACAATTAGAATACTGTTATTGCAATGTCTAATATGGATAAGATATTAATGTCTAGGACATTAATAGAGCTCGTACAAGTCAATATGGAAATGAGAGGAACCCCAGTGGAAAAAATGAGCCAAGAATATGAATAACCAATGCACTCAACAGAAAAAGTGCCTGAAAGCTGCAGTGTACCAAGATATAGCTATTTTTGCCAGAGATCTGTTTCAATGACAAATCCATAGCAGGTGGAAACTAGGGTTTGAGACAAATTTGATTCTCTAGATCTCGCTTTGTTTGGAGTTTGAAAGTTGGAGTAGCCTCTTTGGTTTGAATAAATGCTGGATTCATGGACAAATCTAGGCAAAGGAAGTCCCAAGAAAGAGACAGTGGCTCTGCGGATAATGTGGATAAGATGAAGATTTGAATGTTAAAAAGAAAAGTGACAGGCTTTGGTGAGGTGGATAATACCGGTTAGACAACCCAACTCCAGTACTTGTGTAGACAGTTTAGAGGGCCCATTCTGTGCCAGGCCTGCTAGAGAATGAGCTGGATTCAAGATGACTTTCTCCTAGAGATCATAACGAAAGGACGTTATTATGTATGTAGCAAGGAGGCATCAAGCTCTGCGGGGTTCATGGCGATCTGATTTGTGAAGTGAGGGTAAGGGCTGTAGAGCTTTGGTCATCGATCTGGAGTGTACCTGCCATAAAGAGAACTCATGACCATCATGTGCACTGTGGTTATCCTACAGGAGAATCAAGTACAGCTCAGAAATTGTATTATACAACCACAACTCCCCAGCCATTCAGTCATGGGGCTGTGCCCTTGATGGGAAGGTGGTGTGGCCGAGCGCTACGAGGGCCGGGGCTGGGACGGTCGCTGGAAGAGCATTTCTGATGGAATTGTCTTATCTGTCTGGGTGAGAAAGGCCTCACCATGCAGGGACCTCTGTGGCTTTTTCTCTCCGATCTGTTTATTCTCTCCTTGCCTGTCACAACCGTGTTTACGAACCGCCCAACCCTTCCCATTAAAAATGACCAAGATGATGGGGTCCAAATGAATCACTTTCTAAGCATCTAAGGCATGGTAATCAATTACGGCTCCCTGTCACTAGGACAATGATCTCTGTAAATTGGTGATCTTTACGAAAGCTTGTTAAGAGATCCATTAGGAGGGGGTGTGGACTCGTTTTCTCCTTTGATACTTGGCGGTAACAAGAAGCCACATGCCTGGGAGGCCCTTCACTCACAGGGTTTGGCAGTGTGGGTGTCAAGAGGACCTCTGGGCTGCCACAAATTCTCCCTGAGAGAAGGTATCAGACTGTTGAAGGGTGTTTCCTTCCTGCACCTTGTGGGGAAGGCTGCAGGGTTTGGGGCTTCGCGTTCTTCCTCTCCCCAAGGAAGCTCCCCTTTCATCTCACCTGGGCTCATCTCTAATCCGGGATTAGGTAGGCCTGGCAGAACTGTAGGGTGCACTAAGGCCGTCAGCTGGCTGTAGTGACGGGAAATAGCCGAGGGCAAAGGAAAGCTTAGGATCCTATTTAAAGAAGGGATCCCAATTGGGTTGACTATAGGAAGAGTCTTCTAGGAATCATGCATATAAGCAGGGGCAGGCAGGTATCTATTGTAATTTGAGAAGAGATAAGAGAACACAAGACTTTGATCTTGAATAGGGAGAGGGGCCCAGAATTTACATTAACAAAGTGGTGATCTCATGGTGTATGTGTGTTCAGAACACAGGGTTGGGGTTGCCACTTCCAATCAGCATTGCCCTGTGTGCCCCTTCCTGCTCGAGGTGCTGTGGAGTCTGGCACATGTGCTGCCATCTCTCCTTTGCAGGCTTTTGGGGAGGTGATGGAGGTGAATAGAAGATATCTGTTTGCAGAAATCCGTGGGCAGAGCAGTCCTAGAGTGACCCCTGGGGCACAGGGGTCCTGGTTCTTCTTGGACTCGCAGTATTTATGGCTATAGTGTCTGCTGGTCTTTGCAGTCCCAGCCTCTCCCTTCCCTAGTGTTCATGTGGGCTCTATCTGTCCGCTTGATGAACTCCCATAGGGTCAGGAAGATCCAAGCAAGCGCCCCTGTTCCCTCCCTGCCCTCTCTGTCTGATGAGGGCCTCCCCCACTTCCTACTCCAAGGTTTGGATCAGGTTCTTCAGAGATAACCACCATTCTTCTGGTTTCTTCTCCCAGGTCATTTTGGCTCCATCCTTGTTCCTACTTACTGAATGACCAGGCCTGCACACACTGTGTCTCATTTAGTATCTGTAACAGTCCAGTAAAAGACATTAGTATCCCAATTTTATAGATAAGTACACATAGGCTCAGAAATTTTAAATACTTTGCCGAAAGTCACCCCACTAATCAATGGTACATTTGGGGTTTTGTCTTGAGTCTGTCAAACTTTACGTTTGTTGCTTCTTTCTATGACCCTTTTTAAGCTAGTTGGTGGTGTGGATGAGGTTGTTTCTTTCTTCTTAACTTGAATTCTTGGGTTGTTCACCAGTTCCCCACCAGAGGCCTCTTCGGCTCTTACGTGTCCACTGCACACGGAAAGCAGCTTTTCAGACAGGACAACTGGCCCCTGTGTCCAGCCCCTGCCAGCAAATCTATGAAATCAAGTGGCAAATGCTAGTCCATGTTCTTGGCCAGGGACTTTTAAACCAAAGGGAGCTCTCCTTTAGTGATTATGCAAATTAGATTTGTTCTTCAATGTGTTTACTCTTTTTTTTTTTACAGATTTTAGAATAAAGCTTTTCCTATCATTGCTATCTAATTGAAGATTATCTTCACTGAAAAACAATTGCTTGAAAAGAACTGTTACCATTTTCAACAATTTGTCTCTGTCACTATAAAACTCAGACCAAATACTGAAATGAATCGGATGCTGATGGTGATACGAAACAGGAGCTGTCATCCACTATTTCAAATGTTCATCTTAATAAAATTAACTTTATTGTTCTTATCAGTTGTCTTGACAATTAGTAAATGTACTAATTTACCAACCACTGATTTTTAAAAATCTGTTCACGTGTTAGGGTTGCATATTTTTCATGTATAAAGATAATACACCTACTAAAAGTGTCTGAGAAACACTGTGGAGACAGTCACTCAGAAAGGCTTTGTCTCTACCTCTCTTTCGCTACTCACACCTTTGTCCACCCCCCACCTGCTTGCTTGTGCTCTGGTCTTTATACCTGGACTTTCACCCTTGGACCAGGGATCTCTTTAATGCCCTTCCTGCTGGTTTGAATCTCTCATGAAGTTGGCAGCTTTGCAAGTCCCAGCATGTGCAGTTTTCCGAGGCCAGGACTGACCTCTCCAGCTTAGCCCAGCAGAAGTCACTCCTTCTGCGACCGAGCCTGTGCACGAACCCTGGGCGGGATCCCCACTTGGGAGGTTGAACTGGTCCAGTTCTCCATGGATTGCTATCTGAGGGGGCATCTGGAAGGCCCAGGGCTGAGCGCTTCTGCACCTGAACTTTCTGTTGTGCTCATGCCCACGTGGCAAGTCTGCACATGTGTGAGAGAGGCTTCTTCTGGGCACTGGCTCCCACCGCCCACTGCCCAGCCATTTTTGGGACCATTTAAAACACAAGAGTTTGCACTCTGCAATTAAGGCAGGATTGGAGGAAACACCAAATTCCTGACTCCAAGCCATGCATTGTGCTAGGTGGTTCCCTGAACATTTTCTCTTGTTTGCTTCTGGCTTGAACTAAGTGGAATAAACAAAACAAAGAACCCATTAGAGAGCACTTGTGAGACTGGGTTGGAGCATTTGCTTTTACAGGGGAAGAAGTAAAGGGAAGTATGTGCCACTAGGGCAGGGACTTATTTATTCTCCTGATGGTTCTCAGATTACACCTCAGGGCTCCAGTGCCTTCAGAGAGCCCTGAAGGACTCTGGGCACATGGGTGGGAGCCTGGGCACTTGGAGCAGAGCCAAATGGATGATGTCTGTCAAAGTTCAGGGCACCCTCATCTGCCAAAGGACAAACAACAGGAGAAGGTGTGATCTCTGTTTTCAAGGAGCTCCTGAGCTGGCTTAGAAAGAAAGGTACAATATGTACACGATCACTGAGATACTAGACAGCATGTAGTCACGCATAGCATAGAACACAGCCCAGGAGACTGAGGGGTTCCTATAAGCCAGGGGCCTGGGAAGCCACTCAAGACACTAGGGTTGCTCTGGGTCATGTTTTAATGGACACGTCTTCCTGTCCTCTTTTTCTTGCACATTTTCCATGTTCTTGTCCCCACAGCACTTTCTGTTCTGGTTTACTTATGAGAAGAGATTTACCCGTGTTTACGGCACGGGTAGTGGGTGTAGGAGATAGCATGAGGGTTTACTGTAGAGAACTGAGGGGCCAATTGGAGCCATGGGAGCTTATGGTATTTACCAACCTGTGACTCGATTTCTTCTTCTGATATGACTAGTCATAGTGCCCACTCATTAGGTTTCTGTAAAAACATAAATGAGATCATCGATGTATTGCTTAGCTCAGTGGGTGGCTCATAGGTCTTCAATCCATGTGATTTCTATTATCACAAATAATTTCTGATTTCTCATGACTTTTACTTGCTGTGGGCATATGTGACTCCAAGTCTGAGTTCCCCTCATTGTCTGTCTTGACTCTGGCCTTCAGACTCTTTTTACTTGACCCTTTGTTGCCCTTGCCTGATTTTCTCCTTTCTAACGACGCTCTAAATAGAGAATCTGGTTGTCTCAGTGCGGTTTTGATTGGGCCGTGTCATACGGGATTGGCCTGTTTATGAGCAGGTTTTCTATTGGGACTATGGCCTTTTATGGTCCGATCATCAGGGATTACTGGCAGGAAAGAGATCCGTACTGATATGTACTTCAAAGGGCGTGTGGACATGGCAGGTTGGATGGTGGGTCTTGGTGCTGTGCTGTTAACTCTCGTAGTTCACCTTTGTACAGATGTCTGCCTAGTTCAGAGCTACCCATCCTCTTTTGCTCTGTGCTGAAAGGTCACAGGTGAGGGATATTTAGATATTAGTAGGTGCTCCTGCCCTGTGAGACCTCTCCATCTGGGAGTGGTTTGGGGGTAAGACCGCAATGTATGTTAGCTTCTAGAGCAGAGTGAGGAGACGGGCTGTGGAGGGCAGCGGTGGGCCCCAGAGGCTGGTGGACGAAGAGACCCTGGGGAAGGGCCTCAGGAGTTTTAAAGAAGCAGCAAATAGGCCTGGTTTTGTGCTAAATGCTTTCATTATTCCTCGCAATAGGCCCATGAGGTAAGTGCTGTCACACTCTAAACTACACATAGAAAGGAATGGATGCTCAGAAAGGTTAAGGGATTTGCCACAGGTCACACAGTGCCAGTAAGTGAGAAAGGAGCGACTCAAACGCAGAGATGCAGGCTACCATAACAAGAACAGCAGCCTGAAGGGCAGAAGCACTTGAGCTCATTCCACCTGGAAAGGCCCTCCTGTCAGATTGTTTGGAGCCCAGCTCACTGAGGAATGAAGGTGGAACAGAGACTGTGGAGGCTCCTGAGTGCTGAGGAGCTGGGTGTTGGGACCAGAGTGTCAGTATAGCCTGGGCACTGGGCCTTGCATGCAGGTGCTTTTTGAAGCGAATAGGGATTTCACCACCAGGCAGAAGGGCTTTGGGGACATTTTCTTGGGTGATGTCTTAAATACCCAAGCAGAGCTCCCTCTCTCTTTAGCTCCTGTTGCACGTGGACACCAGAATGACCTTCCTAAAATCTAGGCCTGTTCATGTCAGCCTGGTGTGTCAGGTTCTCCAATAACTCTCCAGCGCTCTCAGGAAAATGTTTAATTTCTTAGTGTAGCACTAAATAAACGTCCAACCTGCACTCATCTCAGATTCCTGTCCCCTCCTTGCTGCTCCTGGAGCTGCCACATCGACCCACCCACCCTTCCCTAAGTCTTATCAAGACTCCAGCTGACTGACAGGCTCCCAATCTCGTCTGCCTGGGATTTAGCAGCCAGCCTTGCTGGTTAAGCCCTTTACAGGAATGAATTCGTTAGCCTCCAAACAGCCCTATCAAGCAGACTCTTATTTCCATTCTACAGACGAGTAAACTGAGCTTTACACAGGCTCAAATGCTTCTCCAGCGTCACAGAACTAATAAGATCAGAGGCAGGATTTCAACCCAGACAGCTGGACTCGGATGCTGTCTCATCATGACCCTCCTACGTGATCTCCCTTCAGTTTTTCTGTTGGGTGGGTGCCTTCTTTTACACGGCCCTACCAGATGCCTTTTCTATGGCATGGTCCTTGATCCCTTCTGCATCCCCAAGCCTGTCTGCCAGATGAGTCACTCCACTGGGCTTTGTTCAATCTATAACAGCATCGATCACTTCTTAGACTTGTGTTCTAGAGTTCTGCTATGGACTGAATGCTTCTGTCTCTTCCCAAATTCCTGGGTTGAAGCCCAGTCCTCACTGTGACTGTATTCAGGGACAGGGCTTTATGAAGGTAATTGCAGTTCAATGAGATCATAGCTGGGGTCCCTGCTCCAATAGGATTAGTGTCCCTGTAAGAAGAGACAGCAGAGAGCTCTCTCTCTGCCATATGAGGACACAGCAAGCAGGCAGCCATCTGCAAGCCAGGAAAAGCATTGTTACGACATTGTCACATAAACATTTAAGTGGGGCACAGGCTGAGTATGATGAGTCCATGTTCAATAGTGGTCCACCCAAGAATGCGAGGAAGTACCCAGCATGCCTGGAGGAGCCACCTGGGGAGGCTGAGGCAGAGTGCAGACGGAGGGAAGACCTCATACTCACGCCTTTATGAGGGTCTGTGGGCGAAGTGCTCTGGGGTACCCAGGTTAGGACCCAGTTGTTCAATTCACACCACAAGAGCAGGGGTTTGGTACACCCCACGGGGATCTTATCTAAGGGGTGAATGTGGCAAATAGGCACTGGGAGGCAGGTGGGGGGGCTGTTGTCACAAAGGCTGCTAGGGGGGTCCTACTGACACTTGTGACTGCGCTGCCATTGAGGGTGTGTGCTTGCGGAGGGGCTTGGTGTCTGCTGAAGGTCCCCACAGGCTGCTGGGCCAAACAAAATGGATGTGAGGCAGCGACACCACAGAGGAGCTAAGCTCTCCTCTCTACAAGAACCCTTCTCAGAAACTGACTCTTCGGGGTCTTGGCTGGACACTTGCAGCCTCCAGAACTGTGAGAAGACTCATTCCCCTTGCTTATGCCGTCCAGCCTGCGGTATGTGTTACGGCAGCTCAAGCGGACTCACAGAAGCTCTTTCTCCCATGACTGGGCCTCCTTTTCTGCAACGTGACCTGCTGGTCGGCAGGGATCCTCTGTCAGGGGCCCTGCATGCCCAGCATTCAGCTTGGTGCTTATGGGTTGTAAGTGTGGCACGCGGGAGGCTCTCGGGACATCTGTGAGATCACGCTTCACTGCACCCCCATGCCCTCACACCCCAGCATCTCCCAGCACTCCTCTCTGCCATGTTCACCTGTGCTCTGGGCCCCCGGGAGACTCTGGAGGCAGGAGCTGGCTCTTGTGCACAGAGCACCCACCGACTGCTGATTTACTAGCTTCTCACAGAGGGCTTGGCGGCCTGCTGTCTCCCCTGGCCTCATAAAGTGCACCCCCCCACCCCCACCCCGTGCCAGCAGCCAGCCTGCCGACTGCCTGGGCAGAATTTATGACAAGGATTCATCAGATTAGGATGGATGACACAGGCCTCCTTCCACTGTGCATAGAATGCAGTCGGACAGCATTGCAGGCCCCTCTGCCCACTGCGCTATTGCCCGGCATTTTCTGACCTTAGGAGTCTCTTGGAAACATTCTGATTTGACAAGGAATAATGTTAAAAATGCCCTGGAGCTGAATGGAAATTTAACTCTTTCAGACCCCACTTGAGCTAATGCCAGGGTTCGACACCTTCTGCTGGTCTGCTCATGGCAGTTTGCTCCTTTTCAGGACCCAAAGCAGTCTTGAGCTTGAGCCCAGCCTCCCATTCCTTGTCTAGAAATGGAATATTCTCCCCAAACCCTGGGAACCACTCATGCACTCTCTGCTTGTGGGTGTCTGTGAGAGGGCGCTCACAGCTACCCTTCTGCCTTCCCCCTTCACTGCCAGAGTGCTTTGCTTAGTAGAAGCTTCCTCATAACTTAAAAAGAAAAGGTCCTACCTCCCTCTTGCTTTTGCACCCACTGGATTTACTTCTGCCATCTTGGGCAACAATGAAAACAATGAAAATCTCTCTGTCTTGTCCACAGCAGCTTTTCATCTATTTCAACGGAGCAATAGGTCTGCTTCATCAAGCATTTCTCAAGAGGCTGCTCTTCTGGGAACAGTAATAGATGGAGTGAACAGAGGACTGTTTGTGATTTTGTTGTGTGTGCTGCCCAGCTCCAGGGAGCTTTGTTCACACAGACCAGAACCTCTGCAGCCATACAGGGCCTCCCCACATGCACACAGCCTGAGACTAGCGCACAAGGTGCTCACCGATCGCTCAGGGTCTTCTGAGTTTTCTTTGCCCAGCTGAAAGTTTTTGGTCCTTTTTCAACGATTCTTTCCTAGTCATGCTTTGATTTGACTCCATGAACTTCTGTGAGTGTGGGGCCTCCAAGCACACTGTGACCACACCGAAATCATTGAGGGCCATCATCTCTGATTTGGACTTTGAATTCCTGTTAACACAGCCCTCGGGAAGAGCTATTTGCTGAGGTTTTGCTTTCATGAGTGATTTCTAGAGACGATGGCTTGGAGATTGTTTGACATGGATTAAGGGAAAGACATATTCACCCTTTGGCTATATCTGACATGGATTCAGCTACATCCACAGCGGATGCCATTCAGGATGGTAATTGTCCATTTATATATTTGCCTCTCTTATTGGCTTCTTTATCAGAGGGGCTACACTTCAATTTTATGCATCTTTACAGATCACACAGTGCCTGACCCAGGTAACTGCTTGGTAAATATGGAACAAATGACAACTATATTCATGCCTCATTGTAGGTGCATAGGGTGAAGGTGTTGCCATGGAGAAAACATGACACCTGCTCTCACAAAGACTTGGACATGGATTTCTCATGACATAATCAGCGAATGACTAAGTGGTAAATTTCAAGAAGTTGATTTTGGGGAGGTGGTGTTCCCGAGGGGTGCTCACCGTGTCCTGGGCTTGGCAGTGACCTTCCCAGCAGCATGAGTGTGTGCCTTTTATCATCTCAACAGTAGTATACAGTCAGACAAGATGAACTGGTAGCTGTTTCTGGAAAGTCTAGATTTTTAGTCATCATTCAAGGCACTAAGAGGAAAAGGTTCTGCTGAACTTGGCTCTTGATTGAGCCCCAGGATTCCTGGGCACACAATCATCTTTTTTTTTCTTTCTTTTTATTTAATTTGTTGGGGTGAGATTGGTTGGTAAAAATTACATAGGTTCTAGGTGTACAATTCTACATTACATTGTCTGTGTGTTGCATTGTGTGCTCAGCGCCCAGAGTCAGTTCTCTTTCTGTAACTATATATTTGATATCCCCTCTCTCCTCCTCCAACCCCCGCCCCCTTACCCTCAGGTAACCGACTTTTTTGTTTTTTTTTGTTTTGTTTTTGAGGTTGTAGGGGTCTGTGATGGGCAAGATAAAAGTGTGATTAGACTTCTCGGTGGTCACCTGATCAAAGACATGTATGTGGGTGCCTATGTATAGATATCAGACACTGAAAATATCAGAGTTAAATGGGAGATAGGAAAAGGAATGAGGGTGAAGACTTTCCAGAGAAGGGAGGAAGGAGGGAGGGAGAATAAACTCTCCAGGGAAGGGGTGTCACTTTTGCCTAGATGCTTTCTTTGGGGAAGATTGACTAAGTCAGTTTTGCAAGTGCTTTTGTGATTTCTCCGTGCCAGCTGTAAGCTATAATCATTCCTCAACCTTCATTCCAGCTCATTCCTCCTTGGTGCCCCAGAGCTTTGCAGATCCAAGCCTTGACTTGAGCTCTCCTGACCTCCAGTCCTGTAGTTTTCCACAGCGACACATGTGGCTGTGTATTTCACTCATTCACTGGTATGAGAGGGCTGTCTCCCAAAAAATCCAGCGATAAATGCCTCTATTTTTCATGCTACATGGCTGGATACTCTCCGACAGCCCCTGTGTATACTGTGATCCTATACAGCTCTGGTCAGACACTCCTAATTATTGGGCTGAAGGAAGGCCACTAGCCTCAACTTCAAGACAACAAAAGAAGGCAACCTTGATTTCTGGTGTATCACTACACCTCTCATCCCCTGCCTGTTTTGTTCCAGAATGCCTGTAACTCATTCTTGTGGCATTTTGCAAATTTAGCTTGAGGTTAAATTCATAAAAATATTTGGACACTACCTTAATTTTGTAATTAAAGATTAAGTGACTCATGCAACCTTCTCTTTCTCTCCCCACAAATAATCTGGCCATAAAACAAATCTCTGCTATTAAGTGGTATTTATTTAATTGTGATGTGCTGGAGAGCTGTTTAAGAGCAGGTCGTTAGGTTAAGATCATTGCGCCTGTCGTCTGAGCAGAAGATGTCTTGTGCTGACTTACGTTTGGGTGTGCTCTCCCTGAGCGAACACAGCCGTGTTTACATTGCACACATTCTCTAGTTGCTGACACTTGGTTCCAGAAGGAAAAAGACAACACAGATGAATGACTCTATTGGATGTGATATGTCAGGTTAAGATAGTTTGCACTTGCATTGACTACGTCTTTTTCCTGTCCTTTCCAATTGTTTCCACCCCAAACCAGTGTGGAAGAAGAAGAAACCAGCAATGGCAGAGGGTCTGAAGCCTTTGTGGCCTGTGCTGAGAGTCTTTGAAGCAGAAGAGAGTCTCAAAGGGCCAATGACCCAATGGGCTCCTTATGCGCAGACCTGGGACCACCACCCCAGCCCCTGGTTGTCTGCAAATGAATAAGAGTTTGGAGACTCGCACAGAACTTTCTTTTTGCAATATCAGAATGAGGCAGCATTTATGAACAATGAGAAAGGATGCTCAGGGGATGGCAACGCTGTTCAGAAACCCTCCCTTGGGTCCTTAAGTAGTTTTTCTAAGATTCCTCATCTTCTACACATTCAGAGCCCTCTTGGCTTTGCATTTTCCAGGCAGATGTGAGAAATGTCACCACAGTTCTCAAGAGGAACTGAACAAGACAGATGGGCTCTCCTCCAGCAGGACACCTGGATGGCAGCCTTATCTAGAGCCAAAATGGGACTGCATGTGGGTGCCTGTTTATTTATTCTCCTCCTGTTTGGAGACTTTCCCTGATTAATTACTTTCTAGTAAGCGAGGCTGCTAACGAATGTCTCATCTGATTAACCTGGAGTTTGGCCCTGGGTCCCAGAGGGTGGGCTGGCCGTCCCGCCTGGGGAATGGAGGAGGTCATTGGCCAGGGGCCCCTGGGATGCCAGGCTTCGGCTCGTTTATTTGCTTTAAGTCTTGTTTGCTATTCCTGCTGCAGTGACTGGCGACAGCTCCCCTCGCCCCCCCAAGTCCCATGCAATCTAATGGGCCTGCTGAAACAGCAGTGAGCACACGATTTAAGACATGTTTTCTCTGAAAACTTCTGGTCCGACAGACACTTTGAGATCACATTTCACCCTGTGGCCATTGCACACCCTTCCCTGGGACTTTCAGGAGAAATCGTGTAAGTGGGTCTTAGCGGAGAGCTGCTGTGCTGTGGTTTGGGGGTGCTGATGAGAGGGAGGTTGCAGGGGGAGGTTGCGCTGAGGCAGCCCGGCATCTTCAGAATCTCGAGAGCCTGCCAACGTTAACACATCCGAGGAGGTATTCAGTATCAAAGTCTCTCATATTTGGCTCCATAAACACGATACCGGTTGCAAAAACAAAGTTAAGGAGCTCATGCTGGTTACTTCAATAAAAGCTGTTTAATTATGAACGTTTGGGAAATGAAGTTACCAACAGGACCAGGAGAGCTTTGGCATCCAGGGTCCCTGGTCCCAGCACCCTACTGTTCCACTAGATTGTCCACTCAGCTGAAAAGGTTGACATAGAGCAGGGCGCACCCTCAGCCCTGTGGGATGCTGGTTCTTTGCCAGTAACCCTCGCTCGTGAGTGCGGCGGCACATTTGGGGTGCTGGGTAGTGATAGAATGATCACGTATGAGCAGTACCATTCTCAGACCATCCAATTTGGGGTGGTGGTCAGAGCTCCCAGAGAACCTGGGTTTGTTTCAAGGTAGCTAGCCAACATTTGCCCCCCACCGGCCCCTGAGCTCAGGGTCCTAGGACTAGGCTACGTGGAGGTGCATTCTGAGCAGACAGGCAGTGGGTCTGATGCTGACAACGCATTTTGGGATCCTCAAATGAGTTTTTCTTAATAACCGTTGAGGAAACATGGCCTATTTGTGCAGCTGTATAATTCTTCGCTCTCTTTGTGAGGTTATTGTTGGTTAATTCCTGTCTAATGGAACAGGTAGGATGATCTGTGTGGAAGTTTAATGAACAAAAATCAGGGTTCAATCAGTGTAGGTGAGAAAAGGACCGTAAGGTCATACACGCGAGCAGACTCTTCCCTGTAAGCGATTTGTTCCCACATTGACGATTATTTCTCAGTGAACCAAAACTTCTCTATACTTACTCATTTTTAGTAGAAATCTTTTAAAACTTGCTCTAATGTAGCAGTAGATATCGAGTACAAATTAACATTCTGACATTCTGAATAACTAGTAGTTTATGTTTATGGCTGTAGGTGTGTGCATGTGTGTGTATGTGGATTTTCTGTCATGAGAACGTTCTATGCTCTTGAAGGACAATGTGCTCTTGATTTTTATTTCTCTTTAAACAGAATTCTCTCTGTCTCTCTCTTCAGTGAACAAGACAAAGAGAACAAGTCAGGAAGCAATTCTGAGTGGTGGAGCTAAGTTCTTGCTTTGAGTCCCTGCTGCCTGAAGAGGAACTGGAACCTCACAGGTACTTGGTGAGATAACAGTGGTGAAGGGGAGGGGCCCAGGAGTTAAAGGGACAGGGGAAGGGGAGGGAGAAAGGGGTTACTCAAGATTTTTGGAGGTCCTAAAGTTAAAGTTCAGGCCCTGGGGCATTTACCTGGAGAATATGGGCTTAACACTTAGATTTAAAAAATTCAAGTGAAAGGGCAACTTCTTATGCATGGTATACAAAGTTAAAATAACACCTTACATTCCTCTGTGTATGGATTTGTTTTCTCTCCAAATGGTCACAGTTACTGAAAAAAACTTAGAAAGAAGGTTAATGGAGGTTCACAGATCCTCTGGGAAGAGTCCACTTAATCAGACCAGCCACCGGGACGTTGAGAAAAACCAGTGTAATGTTATTGCCTGACATTAGTGGGAAGGAACCAGGACTGGTTCCCAGCAGCTGCCTCTGCCATTATTAACGACAAGCACCAGAATTTCTGGGTCAAGAAAGGGGGGCCAGGCTGGGAATTAAGATGCCCAGCTCCTTGTCCAATAATTCATTTCACTTCCCCAAGTCTGGTTCCTTATTTGTCTAATAAGACTAACAACGCCAATGCCTTGGAATCATAGGCAGAGAGACAAACCCATGAGGTGATTAATATGATAGAATTTTGCCAAGATTACAAAATGCTATGCAAATTCAAGGGATAATTAATTCTATGTAATTTAGTTGCAATTTAAATTCTTCCAGACTCCATACAAGGTATAACGTGTTAGAGCAATGGTGGTCTTAGAGGTCATCTCATGTAGCTGGATGTTTCTGGACAGCCCTCCTATTATTCAGGTAGTGTGATATTTTTATTAAAAAATAATTTATTAAATGATGCTGTGGTAATAATCTATAAGAAATGAGCCAAAGGTCAGCTTTAATAGAACATCAATATAATATTAAACTATATTAAAAGAAACTTTAAGAATAAAATTTAACTGCCAAGTAACATAATACTTGTCATTAAATTGCTTCTTTGGTATAAATAGGTAAAATTTGACAACCTGAATTTTCAATAATTTATCAATAGTTTTTGCATTTATCAACATAGTTCTAATAAACTGGCTGAAATTTAAAAAAGTCTTTGTAATAAACATTTAAAACATATTTTGTTTTAAGAAATTAAATTTAACATTAGTGAAAACATTTAATCTTTTAAAAATATAAAAGTACTCAGTAATCTCCTTTTTCTGATCAAAAATTAGTATCTAAAATAGTAACTTAAGTATCCAGAAGAAAACTGAAGAAAATTGAAGTGACATTTACTTTGATAAGAACATTACTAGCACACTTTAAGAAATGATGAAAAGAAAATTAAAAATTGCTAGAGATTCCAAGGCAATTTCAAAAACAAAAATGTAGACATGGGATACAGCCAATTTTTTATTTTCATATATAATATTACAGATTAGAAAAAGAAAAAACTACATAATCAATACCTGTGTACCCACCATCAGGGGTGCCAAAAAAGGTATACACATTGTAAGAGATGTTATGTATATATTACTTTTCAAAGTTGAATTAAATTACAGTAACAACGTGTAGTATGACATTCACTCAAAAGATGGTATTCATCAAATGCATGCTAGCATCACTATGCAACAGCCAGGACAGTCAAGAAAATGCCCAAAGTGTGGTTGTTCTAGCAGTGCAAGACCATTTTGAAGTGGTATTGGAAATTTGGACAATGACAATGGAGGCTTGAGCATGCAACAGAACCTCCAACACACCTAACAATTGCACACATTTGTGATAAGTTTGAGATGCATGGTAAATTGAATCAGCACATGCAGTGAAACAAGTGGACACTTTGGTCAGTGTTGCTCAAGCAGTAGTTCGCCATCATCAGAAGTGTCTGGATACTGATGGTAACTATTTTGAGCATCTCTTATAATTGCAGAAGTCAAATGTGACTTGTATTTATCTTTTGATATCGCTATATATTGAGTATTATAATTTTAATGTAAATTTTTCCTTTCCTAAAATATGCACGCATTTTTTTGGCACCCCCTGTATATAAATGACCTCTGGGTCTCATTTTCTTTTTCTTTTTTTTTTTTTTTAATATATTTTTATTTATTTATTTTTATTTTTGACAGAGAGAGAGATACAGAGACAGAGACAGAGAGAGAACTGAACTGGGGGAGCTCCCAGTTCAGCACATGGTTCCACACGGGCCGGGGCCGGGATTCGATCCCTGGTCCCTGGCGCTGCAAAGTGAGCGCTTAACCCACTGAGCCATCCCGGCTTCCCCTGGGTCTCGTTTTCAACAAGCCAGTGTTCACTAATCAGTTTGGGAAATAAACATCAGCAACTAGGGCTCGGGTTGGAGAGTGTGTGCTGTTTTTTGGTAAGTGGGATTTCTCTTGAAGCTGTCTTGCCTGTTACTACGCTTTCTCTATGGAAAGCATGAGAGTTTAAGTGGCTTTATTTTACGGTTTAATATGCTAAACAACAACAAGCATACATGTAAAAATCAGGTGGAGCAAAAGAAGAGAACAAAACATATATTTTCAGTCCCCAAGTTTCAGTTTATTGGAAGTTTTCAGTTGTAACCACAGGATGCTGTGCAGCACTGTGTACTCGATGTTGACCTCTCCCAGAGGCATAGTCTCTCAGCGGTAGTGAATAGCAGAAGGAGAATCTTAGATCATTCCTGACCTTTCTAACTTGTAATTTCCAGATATTATAGATATAATACTATATCTTGTATTTCATAGCCTAGAAAAGCTGATCATGTGAGAGAGAGAGAGAGAGAGAGGATATTGAGAAAGGGAGGGAGAGAATGGGGTGTGGGGATTAATTCTATTCAAAAGTTGGTGCACAGAATTTATTATGTGGCCCCCAATGCGGTTGAGGCTGACATTTAGTCTTCCAACAAATATTTATTATTTCCCATGTTCCAGGAACTCTGATAGTCTCTGGGGCTACACAGTTAACATGGCTAATTAAACCTGGTCTCCCAAGATGCTTACACTGGAGCTGGATCTCCTTCACTGTTTTCTGTGGAGCACAGAACTTGAAAATGATTCACTATGATGCACATTTATTCTTTATTTGGGACCCAAACAATGAGACAACCTGGTTTAAATATTTTTTAAACCTTTCATTTGAAAGTGCTTTTCCTGTAAAACATTCCTGTGTATAGAGGTTTAATGAGGAGTGGGGATTTTTCTCATGAGGATTTTCTTTATAAACTTGGAATCGCTGATGAAGTGGCAGGGTGGGAGGTTTAGTGGGTGGCAAGAGGACATACACAACATCTTTGGACATTGCCCAAATCAACACGAACAAGATGTTCACTATCACGGCTTTCAGAATTCGGATCTATAAGAGCATTGTGGTCATGTCTCAGACCAAGAGGCACCGATTTTTGTTTTACTATGATTTTGCACATTGTGCCATCGGCAACAGAACTTATCATACTGTTTTTTTGGCAAAGACCAAATGGACTAAGTCTGGTTCTACTTCATTCTGCAGCGGGATTGTGGATCTGGGGAAAATTACCTCAGTCAGCAGGAGTCTAGGGCCCATGGACTTAGATGCATTTCTGATTTCTGATTAGATATCAATCACCTTCACAGGAAAGAAGTAGGAGGGGGCTTCTTCTTTGCCTGTAAATGCCACATAATGCCAGCTACCATAGGTAAATGGTACGTATGTGGTCATCAGAAGACATGGAGAGGGTGTGAGGACTTGGTTTCTCCAATCACCTCTTCTGAAGAAATAATTTAACATACTGCGTGTACCACGACTTCATCAGTCTTGCTGCCAAAGATTCTGTGAAGTGAACCTCGGAAGCACTGCAAAGTGATACCTACCAAAATGGAACCTAGGCCCACTGGCAACTTCCATCAGTGAAGGCAAGCAAGTCTGGCCCCAGGGCTTAACTCGGCCTTGATTTTTTCTGAGATAAGGAGGCCTTGTGCCCATACTGCCAGATCTAGTTCACTCTTCTGCAGAATATGGTGCATACGTATGAGGCATAGGCCTGCCCTCAAATGGATCCGTCTAGAAAGGAGAACAACCATGTAAGTGGCAAAAGATGGGACAGATTTATGGAGACAGCAGTTGTTGAGAAAGATTTTGAGGGAAACTGGGTCGGGTAAAAATATAAAATAAGAGAGGAGGGTTCTGCCTTCGTGTGTGGACAGGTGATGATGGAATGTGGAAGAGACTGGGGCTCTCCCCTGAGATTCCCAGAGGCACCTGGATTTTCCAGGGAGAAATTCACCTGAAACTCCCTGCAGGGGCCGGAGAATGGCTTTTTAAAATGAAGGCCAGCCACTTCAGCTGGTGCTCCGCCCCTGTGGGCGCAGAGAATTCTCAGGGATCCAAGACAGGGGTCACTCTGCTCTGCTCACCCTGAATTGCCACTTTTTGACCTCTCCAGGGCTTTCTTTGACCATGTAAAGGACAGAGCAGAATTTCTTGGAGGGGGAGTGGGGAGAATATTTTTAGAATGAAGGACATTTATTTTTTAAAAACGGAGACTACTGCAAGATCTTGAAATTGGACAGAAGCAGACAGCATTTTCCATCCTCATCGTGAAACTTTGCCCAATTCCTTGGACCTTTAAATACCACAGATAAGCTTCGGTTTCTGGCCAGCGGGAAAAGGGCTCACACTCAGAGCTCTGTGGAGGCTCAAAATGACACCTGTGCAGAGGCTGCCAGTGATTCTGGTTTTCCAGGCCCAGATTTTCTTCTCTTACCCTAATGAGCTGGATGCTTACCCTCTACTTTGTGGGATTTGGCTTTGGAAAACCTAGTTTTAAATTCCAGCTCCAATCATTTACTAGCTGTGTGACCTTCTAGAAGCAAGGTCACCTCTCTGAGCCTTTGCTGCCTCATTCATAAAATTGGGAGAGATGCCATCTAAGCTTGGGCAAGGCTCATGGTTTGTTGTGCCGCGTTGTGTCACATTGTATTGTGCGCCAAGTGCAGTTGAGAGATGCCAGGCCCATGAAGTGAGGTTTGTAGCCTAATGAGACAGATGATCAGGCAGTGACTCTAATACACTGTGAGAGATGTGGTTGAGTGTGCACAGTGATTTAATAAGTGTGTACATGTGCAAAGGTTCAGTGACAGCTGAGAGAAAAGTGCATGGGAGGCAGAGGGAGTAGATCAGGATAAATTTATATGAGGAGACATTTGACCTGAGGACGGAAGTGGAGGGGCCACTGGCAGGGAAACTTGGATGGGCAAAGAGACGGGGCTTCTTAGCAAAGGCAGGGAAGTTTGGAGACAACCCACGGGCTCCCGAAGCTGCATGTGGGTATGATTGAAGCATGTGGTGTGTGCATGTGAGGCAGGGGCTGGGTAAGAGGGGAGAGTGTGCTGACAAGATTCACATCGTGGAGCATGGTGTCTCCCTTTGGATGCAACCAAGTTTCTTCTCAATGGCGTCTCTCCTGACCAGCTTTTCTGAAATGACGTGGTTCTCCAGCCCATAGTTGCTCTCTCGCCCATTTCTCTTTTTCTTCAGAACACTTCTCACTATCTGAAATTATTGGTCTACTTTAAAATTTAACTTTTAACGTAAATTAAATGTCTTCTTTATTACTGCATCCTCAGTGTTTATACATGTAGTTGGCATGAACTGGACACGATAACTATTTCAATGGATGCGTGAACAACATAGGGTTATGCTCCTGTAAAGAAGAATTATCAGCAGACTGCATCATGCACGCTGTCTAAAGGAGGCCCTAAGAATCATGGTCCAGTCCCCTGGGTCTATTGTGCAGAGGAAAGGAAGAGTTCACCTTCTTTGCTGCAAAGTCCCCTGAACTTGGGGAACTGAGCCTGATGCCCACATATTTGGGAATGACCCAAATGCCAGTCTATGCCTCCCAGGTTTCTGCAGAGAAGAGAGGCAGAAGCAGGCAGTGGTCAACTCAGAAAACCTCACGAGTAGGACTAAGGGACACAATCCCTCCATGCTTCTGCCGCAGACCCTGAAGTCTTTATGATGTTGGTGTAGGATACATGTCTGCTTTGAACCCCTGGTATGCTCTACGTTTTGACACCCCTGGGTTACTCTTTCACACTGTAAAATACCATGATGTGATGGCTGAATGTGTCTTTATAAAGTGCACCCCAAGTAAGCTCATTTCAGTTATCATTCATAGTAGCAGCTACTGTCATCTTTTATGTTCCCTTTGAGAAAGGATTTCTCGCAAGGCCATTTGTGTTCTCTGATTCTTTCCAAATTGCCAAGTCATAATCGGATAAGAGCAGTAGCATTTGGTATTTTCATTACTTTTAGAAAGTTGATTGTTGCGAGCACTGGAGATTCAGGTTATATCTACTGTTGGAAACAGTCATATTCCTACAAAGCCTGTTAACTGAATCTTAGCTTTTCCACTGACTTTTACTCAAATGCTTGAGATATAATTTTCTGTGGCTCTAATGACTTTAAAGGAGCTAGTGGAGCCCAGTGGCTCTATGTCAGCCTTTCACTTGGCCAGGAAGCCAACAGACTTGTGTGGATCGGCCCCAGGGAGGAGTTTAACGAAGAGGTTACATTCAGAGCAGGGATGGGGGGGATGGGAACCCACAGGGACTGTGTGTGCAGGGACCACCAACCACGGGAAGTCAGTAGGCCTGAGGGGTAAGGCACCAGGAGTGTCACTGTGTCATGGTGGATACCTGGAGACTTTCCATGTAGGCCATAGCACAAGCTACAGCTGAAGGAGAAAGCAGTTAAAACCAAAAACAAGATGAGGTGAGGATGGGAACCCAATGGGGTGGGGGTTAAAGTATACATTCTAACCTCTCTCTCTTCTGCCCTTTGCTTCCCTGGTTGTGTCTCCCCCTGATCAAAAGAAGGTAGAAACTCCCGGGCACAGAGCAGAGAGAGGGACAGAAGGCTACTGGGGGAGGTGGCTACCAGGGACCAGCACCGAGCACAGACAGGAGTGTGTCCAGAGGTTCTTCAGTGGACAATGGCAGTAAAGAGCCCGTGTATATAAACAAACAAATGCATTGGTTCCCCACATGCATCAAATGCCTTCTATGGTTAAACTCTATATTTGGTGCTGGTGGTTTTACTTCGGGTTTTCTTTAACTGAGACACTTCTTTATAGAACCACTGTGGGTCATTGACAAGAATAATATGGAGTCTTCTGTGCTATTTAGAAAGGTCTGGCCCAGCTTTGAGGACCTCTTTGGCCTTGTGCCCACCAGCTCTGGTCAGGTCTGCCCTGTCTCGGTGAGGGACCAGCGTCTTGCCACAGCCAATTGGGTCTGAGGGCTCCTTTGTTGGCACTTGTTTGGGCCAGTCTTGGGTAATCTGTAGAGACCTGCAGAGACAGAACCTCCATGTTCTAACTGGGGAACCAACTGGGAGCCGTTTTTGTGATATGAAACTAGGAGCGTGGAGAGCTGGGGAAGAAGTCTGGTGGAATGTCTCTAAACCCATCTGTGGCCTGGATGGACCGGCTTGACTGGCTCCCAGGGACTGATTGTGAATTTTAGAGATTCCATGTCCCACAGGTGGTGAGAGTGTGCTTTGGGCATCTGTCATTTTGTTGAGGACATTTCGATGTGATTCGCAGGTATTTTGCAGACAATATGTAACCTCTCTTAGTTGCTGCCCATAGGCTTCTCTAGCAATTGGTCAGGAATTCTTCACATTGGGGGAAAGAGTAGTAAGTAGAACAACTGAGGAAAAAGTGAAGCTGGAAGAGATATGGATCATTTTGACCAGCTTTGTCACATTCTCTTTTCACAGAGGGAGGAGCTGAGGACCTCAGAGGGCTGGGGATTTGTACTGGCTCCACTGTGAGGTTGCGGGCAGAGCCAGGGACACAGTGGCATGGGGTGGAGGGTCAGAGTGGCTGAGAAGCATGATGGCCATTGGCAGAAGGCTCAGCAGTATTGCCTCGGTGTCCAGCTCTTCCTCATGAGTCGTTTGCCCTGGCAGGTGAGGCTCTCCCGAATACAAACCACCCAACAAGTGACTGTGCTCGCAACGTTCTTCCTCATCTGTACCCTTCTCTGAATACAGAGAAGAGCAGGAAGTGCCTGTCAGAGAGGTTAGAAATTGGCACTGGAACACAGAGTTAAAAAAAACCTCAACTGTCAACTGTGTGAAGAACTCAGGACATGAGGGCCCGAGACACATCTAGTGACGTCTGTTGCTGTGAGGTGTACAAACTCTGTCACCAAGCTAGCATTCTTGACTTGTAGTAATGACGTAAGAGTGGACGCTTAGTGGGTATTTACCATGAAATAGTCATTATTTTTAGCAATTTACATTATTAATCAATTTAGTTTTCATGAACACCCCATGAGGAAGATACTATTCTTATTTCCATTCTAGAAATGAGGAATTTGATTGAAGAGGTCATGTGACTTGCTCGTTATCACGGTTATTAGTAATTGGCCACATTAGAATTTAAATCTGGGTTTGCCATTTAGCCCACGTTCTTGATCTGGGAGCAGTCGTGCCTCTACGCCACCCCAGTCTGGGTGTGACTGCAGTGTCAGCTTGCAGCTGGGCTACCCAGGCCTTTGCTGACCCCTGTACCAGACAGCATTGTGTACTGTGTAAATCGCAGGTCTGAACAGCTCAGTTCAAAGCACGTTGGTTCAGTGGCACAAGGAAAGGTAACCCAGTGTCTTCGAACTTCCTTACTAATTACTGAAGTTTGGGAAAATCAGATGTAATAATTATAGCAGAGTTTTTTTCTTACATAACATTAATATGCAGTGTCACAAGGCTGCAATATTCCTATTTTCATTTTATAGCCTGTGAAACTGAGACCTAGCTCATATTCTAAAATAAAGACAGTAGCCGTCTGCAAGCTGGGAGCCTGGTGGTTCCATCCTGACTCTGCCTCTAACTAGATGTATGATTTGGGGCACATCCTTTTCTCTCTCTGGGTTTCTGTCTTACCATTTATAACATAAGAGGCTGACTTCGATTTCTGAGTGCTTTTCCAGCTCTGAAATCTATGACTTTCTAGGTTCAAAGCAAGTTGCTTGTTAATTGATGTGTTCTATAGATGACATGGTTCAAAAAGGGATTTGACATGGCTCGTAGGATGAAAATACACTGAAATCAGGATGGTTAAAAGATATCAGATTTGAAAATAATAAACGCGATGCAAAAGAATGGCTTCAGGCACTAAGACCAAGTGACAAACTGGTGGTCAATATTACATCTGGAGTCCCAGAATCCCAGGATGTTGCCCCCAAAATGAACCTGAGAGACTGTGGCTTATCTACATACATCCCAGCTTCTGAGGTTCTCCTCTGCAGCACTCTGCTAGTGAGAATATGTTATTTCCAAATGAAGCGGACTTGGAAATGTATCTTTCTGACCCACAGACTTGTGGGTCTAGCATCCTGGCTTTATGACATGAAGACATTGGGCAGCTCAACCCGGCTCTCCTGATTCTTTTGCCCACTGCATTGTTCATGACAGCATGCCACCCTCTCTAATGACAGTGACTCTTCACCATATGGTCTACAGGCAGTGATTTATGGTCTATAGAGTTTTTCTGTAAATAGAATCTCTTTGATTCCCTTAATCTCCTGAAAGGTAGGCAGGAAAGATGTTATTAGTCCTGTAACATTATTGAGTGAACAGGCTTAGAAATATGAAATATTTTGCCCCAGAGCATGCTGGTTAACGAAGAGCTGCACCTGAAACCCAGTTTGTTGGCACTAGAGTGTCCAGTGATGGCCTTGTGCCATCCCTCTGCCCCTGGGTTCCAGCATTCTGTGCTTACGTTCCAATGGTCTATTTCCCAGGAGGTGAAAATGTCAAAGAAACTTGTCCATGACGGCCCAACCCACACATGGCCAAGTAGCTACCAGAGAAAACCTCCAGAACTAGCGATGGGGGTTCCCCAGCTTCGACCCCCTGACCCAGATGCCAGGACTTTCATGTGAACTTTGTCACCTCAGACTGTATGTTTAAGCTCTGCAAGTATATAACACTCCATGCTGCCTATTGCACAGGTCTTGGGATTGAGACTGATGATGTTGTGGGAAAGCCAGAGCTTGAAGCAAGTTTAACTTCTCTAAGCACAGCAGGGGCTTTTCATCAAATTCAGCTGTGGGAGGCCCTTTAACTGGACCACATTGCTACTGAAATTGTCATCAATCAATCAACAAGCATTTCTTGGTACAGCAATGTGAGAATTCAGTGAGATCACCTAAGTGACAAGTTAGGAATGCAGCATGGTACAGAGGAAAGAATGAGCTTTAGAGACACTCAGAAGTGGGTTTGAATACCGGCCCTAGTATTTATGAGCTGTGTGAGTCCAACCAAATTTCTTCACCCATTAAGCCTCACTTCATCCACCTATAAAATGGGAAAATACCTGCCTCTGCAGGCTTTTGGAAAAGCACTTATTTCTTATTAATTTGCTCTCCTTTGTCCAATATTTAAAAATTATAAAGTGATAAATCATTGATAGCTGTCAGTTAATGTTCTTGGCATTGTATAAGACAATGCAAAGGATAGGGAAGAGAGAGACATAGTCTGCTTTCTCCTTATAGAGACAAGGCTATCCAACATAAAGGCAGGATGTGGGAAGAGGAGGTGAATAAGTGTCTCTGGGGTTCTCAACTTCATGGAAGAATGGAGTTGGAGCTTGTTGGGTAAATGAGAACACACAATAATGGGGGAGATAGTGATTCCAGCTGAGAGGAACCGTAGAAGGAAAGACTAGGATATTTGTAGAAGAGCATAAAGGCCAGTCTGACCACAATGGACAGAAAATACAGATAAATAATGATAACTGGTGCTTAATGGGTGGGGCAAAGAGATGAGTCTTTAAAGGTAGATTAGCACAGTTATACTTAGACTATCTATCTCATTTAGAATATGCTTTCAGCTTCTTCAGTGGAAGAGTGATAAGGCTGGAACCAGAGCTATGTCTTCAATTTGGTATCAAATGTCCATAAAGTTTTTGGCATAAGGCTTGATGCTTTAGGATGCTCAGTAGTTATGTATGCAGTAATAAACAGGTGCTTACAGAGGGCCAACTTGGCAATGGTGTGTGGTGTTGGCAACCCTTATGAAAGTAGACCCTCATAGCAAATACCAAAGGACGAAACTCAGCCAAGGGATGCAATTCATAAGGCCAAGCTGGGCTGGGTTTCCACATTGATTCAGGCTCACTGCAAATGACCTCATTTATTTCATTTAGATTTTTAATTTGTGCATTTTAAAATACAAGATGTATACATGTTGTTGAAAAAATACTAACACTACAGAAATTCTCATTCATATTCTTCTCTCTGAGGCTTCTGCCACTTTTATGGTTTGTTATGCTTCCTTACAGACCATTTTTGAAAATACATGTAACATCTACTAATATACATATATATAGTCCTTTCAATTGATTTTATTGAGGTATGATTTTCACAAAATGAAATGTGCCAATTTTTAATTTAATATTTGATGAGTTTTAATAAATATATATACCTATGCCTTATATAATTTTAAAATATAGGAATGAAATCTAACTGTGTATATTATTTTGTAACTTGTTCATGAAATGTATCATTGACTTTTTTTAATGACACTAAACTTTTTAATTATTGCATAGTTCCCTGGTATGGATACCAGTAATTTACTGAACCATTTCCTTATGGATGGATGTATAGATTCCCTTCATATTTCAAAATTCAATTAGAGCAATGAAGATTCTTTTACATTTGTCTTTGAAATACTTTAATAGGTATTTCTATAGACTGGATTCCTAGAAATGCATTATTTTTAAACAAACAAAAAATAATAGGTGTTGGAAAAATGCCTTCCAAAGATATAACAATTTAAGTATAGTATAAGAAAATGCCTTTTCTCCACCATGTTTTCAAATAGGAGGTTATCAAACTTTAAAAGTTTTGCCAATCTGATTGGAGAAAAATGATAACATGTTGTTTTAATTTGCATTCCCCAATTGTTGGAGATGAACATTTTATGTTTATTGTCCATTGGCATTTCTTCTGTGAATTAACTGTTTTTAGATTTTTGTCTGTTTTCTACCTGTTGTCATGTTCTTATTGATGTATAAGAACTCTTTTTATGTATGTCATTTTCTCCCCTACTAGCATTCAAGTGAATAGACTAACAGGTCTCCTAGGGCCATGTTGCTTAAAATATTAATGTGCCTATGTATCACTTGGGGATCTTGTTTGGACAGAGAACCTGATTCAGTGGGTCAGGGAATGGGCCCAAGATTCTGCATTCCTAATAGACTTCCAAGAACTTCCAGTGCTGCTGGTCCATACACAATACCTTGAATAACAAGCTCTAAGCATTTATGTGTTTTGCTTGGCAGGGTTGTGTCATGCTCAAGGACAGTGTGTGCTAGATTTTCCTATTGTTACGTGAGAACACCAGGAATGATCTGAAGAAAGTGATCTCTGTGGAACTAGGAAGCCAGTTTTTGCTATGAAGACAGCTGAAGTCGAATTCTTTCTAGGGAACTGATGGGTGCTGATGTGGGGGAGAATGGCCTTTGAATTTAAGACAACTCTAATTTACCTCTATGTCACTTAGGCTGTCAATTTCCAGCTTGATAATGAAAAATGACAACAATCTATGTTCTGATACTTACACAAAGTTTATTGGAAGATCACAGGGGAATTATTGAGATGCTCTTGACCTGTAACAATTTAGAACACAGTAGGCTTCCCACCTGCCCATGCAAGGTCCCTGGGTGTCTGAACAGTGGGCCTGGAGCTTGTGAGCATCTAGGTTGCTGGTCAGTGTCCACCATGGAGGGAGAGCGCTTGGCAAATTCTTGTATTACTCCCCAAATTCTTTTTTTTTTTTTTTTTTATTTATTGTTAAATTTGATGAGGTTACATTGGTTGGTAACAATTAGACAGTTTACAGATGTACAAGTCCACCTCACATCATTCATGCATCGTATTATGTGCCCATCCCAAATTCTTACTTAGACAAACCCTCTGCCTCAGAATTCGGATTGTCATAAATGTATCGGAATCACTTTGAACTTCAGTTTTATGGTAGGGAACCACTTAGGAGCCCTAGAATGTTTATGCACTGATATGTCAGGTATTGACTCTGTGCATGATTCAGATGATATGTCATTATAATCCAGCTATCTGGATCACTCTCTTTCTCATGCACGCTTGCACATGTGCACTGGCATGTGTGCGTGCACACACACACACACACACGAGCCAATATGACTTTTAAATTACCATGGTAATTATAACACAAGTAGAATTCAAAGTGTGGATTATTCCAGTTGGCTGTCTATGGTAGACAGTAGCTAGGTTTTTACTAAAAGTATTTCTCCTTTCAGAACACATAGCTCGACACTTCCTTATTCTTTGTATTGATAGCTCTGACCAGTGGATCATGAGTGGGGGACATGGGGTGTCATTCTGGGCTGAGAGTTTCGGGTGGCTTTAGCTTTTCCACTCCTCTGACCCCCTGTCTGCTGGCTTCACATAGAGGACTCCATGGTCCCAGCAGAGAACTAAGCATGTGATAGAAAGATCGTGGGCCCCTGAGCCCCACATGGAAGGCCCACCATCAATCTCCACTGCCTATTGTGGGCTTTATGTGAGCACATTCTTTACGCAGGTGTGTTTCACTCATTGTGTATTTGGGGGCTTGTTCATTGTAGTAGTTAGAGTTACTTCACTAATACACTCCAGTTTGTATAGACCATTGGGTACTTTTCAACCAATAATCTAGCATAAATGTTAGAGTTCTTTCAGTAATTATTAAAGGATTACATAGGACGGATCAGAAAAAGAGAGGTGAGTGAGAGAATCGAATGGACATGGAAGGAGAGTCTTTAAGGGAGGAGCATTTGCTATATGGGGAAACTTTCAGTTGTCCTTAATTGCAAGACTTCATTAACTGCTTATTAAAATGTGTGATGCTTAGAAGTCAGGCAGTGAGGACCAGTTAAATGCTCCATGTGACTACCCCCACCCCAGCTTCCTTTCATTCCTTCCTTGCTGCTCCGGCCTAGAACAAAATGGCTATTCTTTGGAGAGTGAAAACTGACTGAAAGTCCTGTAATGTTTCTATTTGATGTTTTTGGCAGTGATGATGAAAATTCTAGACTGAAATGATATTATATGAAGGCTAGACCAATTGCCTTGTTAAAGTAGGATGGATTTCCTCTCTTTTTGCTGTCTGGATCAATTCTTGGAGGAGTTAGAGAATTTGGTCTCTCAAGTGAAGCAACATATTGTACTGATAACGTGTGAAAGTATAGTCTGATTGGACTTACCAGGCCTTTCCAACTCACTGCTCGTGTGAGCATTAGGAGGGCTTTTGCAAAATAAATAGAGCTTGCCAAGGTCTGTTAAGAAGGGTTCCAGATTCCATTGACCAAACATGGAAACATGGAATGTTTAATACTCCAAAGTAAAAAAAAAAAAAAAAGAAAAAAAAAAAGAAAAGAAAGAAAAGAAAAGAAAAAAATAAAGAACCTTGGAATTCTGAGTCCCACCTGTTAAATTATTTGTCCTTCTAATAGAAGCAGGAATGAAAGGCGTATGTTCAACATCATTTTGGACCCATTTTCAATGGTGGGAAACCAAGGTAAACACATTTTTCCTGATGTAATTGTTGATATTAGCTCAGCTCATGATGCAGGCAGAGCTCTGTGAACCATTTGACTTGGACCCGTCCTCAGCTGGAGTTGGATGTGCTAGTGGGGAAGCCTGGAGCCTATAGAGCTGACAGTCTGGGGACCCAGATTTTGTGGGGGTACTCTGGCCCAAGCACTGTTGTTATGAAAGTGCCCACTGGGTGACTGGCTTCGATTCTTATTTCTTCGCTTGTGTATTTGATAACATTCATCTCATGTCCTCACTTGGGCGTGTTCTGATTTCTTAGTTGGCTTCTATCAGAGAATGATCATTCCCCTTATTTACATGGATACAGGTGGCATATGAGAGGAAGATATAAGCAATCAACACTGTTGCATTGTTGATTGGCTTATCAATCACTCTCCTTTGGGGTGCTAGGGAAAGGACCCAGTCCTAAGGTGATGCAAGTTTGTTCTGTGTGCTTGTGTGCTGTAAGGAGACTTTGGAGATGACTGTGATTCAGACATAGACCAGCAGGCCACACGGAGGGAAGGAAGTGCAGGGGGATGGGGAGAGTGCAGAGGAGCTTTGCCTCTGGCCCTTGGCTCCTGGCAGGCAGGCTTTGAGGTCCCTGTCCTCTTGGACAACTGTTCCTGAGACATCTCCTCCACGTTTCTGAGGGCTTCCTTCCTCTGGCTCTTCCAGAGAAGGGAGAAGGGGTGTCAAGCAGGTAGGAGAGAGAGTCCAGCCTAGGCATATTCGGGACAGGGGAGGGCTGGGCTTCATAGCACATGGTTACGTTTGGAGAAAGCAATCGTGGGCTTAAGAATGAGGTGGCCTCCTGTGCTGAAGTGACCCCCCTCCCCTCCCCCCAGCGTGGCCAGGTCAGTCCAGAACCAGCATGATGGACATGTCTGCTGTGTTGGGGCGGGGGCGGGGGCCAGCAGGGATCCTCAGCCCATGCTGGTCCTTGTAGATACTCACAGGCTGCTCTTCCATTACTTGCATGAAAAACAAATAGTCATCAGTGCTGAAGTTCAAAGCCATGGTTCCTGTGTGTCCCGTAACATGATGCAGGTGGGCTTTCATTGGAAACACCTGCTCCTCCAGCTCAGTTCTCATGAAAACAAACAATGGTGCCCTTTGCCCAACTCGGAAGAGGTGGCCGTGCAATCGCCATGAACTTCCCGTGCATGCCACGATGTCAGTCAGGTCCTTCTGCCGGGGTGAGGACCTGCATGTCCTTCTCAGGGTTCACCGTGGGCTCTGCAGGCAGTGCGCTTGGACAGACCTCCTGCTGTAGCCATGCTGATGTGGATGAGAGCTCAGAACCGCTCAGCACAGGTCGAAGTGCAGCCACAACTGGGGGGGTCTCCTTGTCTTTGCTCTGGAAAGATTCTTCACAGTTCAGGGTTTGAAGTATTCCCTCCTTCCCCTTAATATTACAACGGGTATTCAGTTGTGAGGCTCAGTGTGAAGCCTCGGAGATAATGGAAGAAAATGCAGTCCGGAGCGTGACCCCATGCATGTGAAAACGGTAGCCGTGTGACCCTGTGCAAGCCACAAAGCTGTTTCACGTCTTTGGTTCTTCATCACTGAAACGCGGGTCCCCCTAGGTCTTTCCTTACAGGACTCTTTTGAGGATTCAATGAATGGATGCATATAAAGCACTTAGTTTGGCACTAAGTAAATACTTGGTGTTAGCTGTTATTATTAATAAAGATAACCCAGTTTCTTTGTTTTTTTATAATAGACTTCATTATTTTTTTTAACGCAGTTTTAGGTTCACAGCAAAATTGAGGGGATGTTACAGAAATTTCCCACATACCCCTGCTCCCACCTATGCACAGCCTCCCCCGTTCCAACAGTGGTACTTGTGTTAGAATTAATGAACCTACATAAACATGTCATTATTACTCAAAGTCCATAGTTTACATTAGGGTTCACTCTTGATAGTGTTCATTTTGTGGATTTTGACAAATGTATAACAACATGTATACACCACTATAATATAAGATTTACTGCAACAGACTTTACTTTTTAAAAAGGATGGAGTCATCTTACTGTCCTAAAAATCTGTTCTCCACCAATTCATCCCTCCCCTCCCCTAAACCCTAGAAACCATTAATCTTTTCAGTGTCTTCATAGTTTTGCCTTTTCCAGAATGTCATATATTTGGACTCATACAGTGTGTAGCCTTTTCAGATTTGTTTCTTTCACTTAGTGATACACATTTATGTTTCCTCCAGGTCTTCTCATGGCTTGATAGCTTATTGTTTTTTTATTGCTGAAAAAGATTCTATTGTCTGGATGGACTACAGCTTATTCACCTACAGAAGCATGTTAGTCACTTCTGAGTTGTGGCAATTATGAATAACACTGCTATAAACAGCTCTGTGCAGGTTTTTGTGTAGAAAGGCCTATTTTTATTACATAAAAACATATAATGTATGTAATCTATCTCTGACATTTCAGAATGTGCGCTGTGTATTAGGGTTGATACTCAGTTTTCAGCTTCCTACTTTTCCACAAATGCCTGATGTAGATTTCTGTGCCCAGGTGGGCAGCGAGGGGGATCTTTAGGATACTCAGCTCTGGGCCTGCTCTTCACTCAGAGGACAACTTGCTGGTCACATCTCACTCCTGAAGGGCATTTGTTTGTGCCTTTAATGCCAACGAATCTAAAAGCTCAGTCATAGCTGGTCCTAAATCAATCTTCACTGATGTTTTTTTCATACTTTTCCTCATAGTTTCGTGTTTTAGAAAATGAAAAACACCAGGACATCACAAGTGATTGCAATATAATGTTGCAGAGGAGTTTTACAAGAGCATCTAAAGCAATGTGCAATTGAAAAAGTGGTAAAATTTCTAACAATAAGAAGTAGACAATACTGACAGAAATTTATTAAAGTTAGGAAAAAAGACAAAATCACTGAGGGAGTGAATAGAATTGCTGGAAATTTATAATGAAATTGACACATTACTTTTGATTGTATACAGATTTAAAGAATGTGAAGTGGTAGTTGCAAACATTTATTTATGACTAATTTGTTTTAGATGATTCGTTTGGACACAATCTAAATTAAAATTATGTGTGTGTGTGTATAGAACTAGTGATAAAGGTTTATATATAGAACTAATATATATATAGAACTAGTGGCAAGTGTTTATATTTTTTACTAATATTTTTTTTGAACTACTGATTTGCAATGAAATTATCAGTTACTCAATGGAGTGATCGTGGCATTAGGCCTCCTGCATGCCAACTTTTGGGAAAACAGCGATGATTCCTTCTGTTCATGTGTGATGTGAGGCCAGCCTTAATCAATGGATACCTGCCAGCTTCTTCCTTCACTTGCTTTGACCTTGGGTAGGTCTCTTCAAGCTTCAATGCCTCCACCTGAAATTAGGAATGAGGGATTTGGACCATGTATTCTGTGAAGATCTTTACAATTCTTACCATTTCCAAGTCCAAAAATTACTGTGCACCATCAATCCCCAAGACACTTACCCAAGACATAACTTCACTGGTCATGTTCTCTTCACCCATTTCTACTAGTCAAGGATTATTTTAAACATGAGACTACCAGAAGTGACAGTCAGGGCAGGGACACAGAGACACTTCTGATTGTGAGCAAAAGAGGTGGCCCTATAATTAGGGTGCTGGAAATAATGGAAACTCTACCCTGCAATATCCTGTAATAAACTCTAGTAACTCCCATCACAAACCATATAAAGGGTGAGCTGCTCCATACACTTCCATGCCCAGCCTTCCATAGCCATTGCCAGTTTCTGATTGTTTCACCTTCCCAGGCTCTCCTTAATATACGCTGTAACCAATTTTCACCTAGTAAGTTTCACCTAGTAATAAGCATTGTCTACTGTGTGTGCACGTGTCCAACTCCAGTAGCTACTTCATTAACCAGAACTCAAGCAACTGACAAATATTTCTTTTGCCATTTGCCAGTTGGTTGAGATTTTGCCGGTTGCTTGAGAGTTTGCCAGTTTCTTGAGAGTGCCAGTTGCTTGAGTTCTGGTTAACAGAGAGTATATGTACATTTATGTGGCATCTACCAGTCCCCATGGGTGCCGGTTAACTGAAAGTCTACTCTACTGTAACTCTGCATCTCTTTTTCTAGGCAGTGTTAAATGGAATCTGTTCGAGTATAATACCATTTCCACCTTGATGGTTTGATTTAGAAAGCATGATATGCTTGCTCTCCATGGGCTGACACTCTCTCTCTTATTTTTGGGTACATAGAAAAAAATCACTTTAAAATCTTCCTTTTTCTTCTTCTTTTTTTGTGGCAGTATCTGGTGGCCTTCACCTGTCATTTTATGTTTCATGCTTGTGTCTAAAGAATGGAGAAAGGAGACTTTCAGGCTGATGGTTGTAGGAATGATCAGTGAGGTGCTCATTTTTGCATAGAAGGTATTGTGCTTGCTTTTCTCAACTTGCACTGCATGTTGAGTTGTTGTTTAGTAATGACATTCATTTATCTTAAAACAACCCTGAAGAGGTAGTAGAAATGCTTATCCCCATTAAACAGATGAGAAAACAAAGGCCTAGAGAGTTAAAATAACACGTCAAGATCTTGCCTAAATCCTGTGCATGTAGACATGAGCCCACACTGAACCTCCTCTTTCCCAGGGAACTCCTTCCTAATGTGATATATCCTGAAGGGCAGTCTCTGGGCCACAGTAACTTGATAGTAGATGGCAGTTTTCCAAGGAGTTGCTGGTTTCCTTAGGTCTCAAGTTCCTTGCTTGTGCAAATATGAAGGCAAATGGAGTGGGATATTGCAACATTGGGTTATCGCTCACATGTTAACTTGCATGGGAAAATGTCTCCCCTGCATGTATTAATTAAGAACCGATCCTTTGGAATTCTGTGCCTTGGAGTGAATTATGGTTGGTTTCTGTGAAGTTAAAGAGACAGAGACTGTTTTCTGTGGTTGCTAACTGGAAACTGTAGAGGAGTGTAAGTGGGCGGTATAGCTGCATTGGAAAAATGCAGGTTGTTTTTAATTAATGCCATATGAAGCATCCAACCACAGCATTTCCCCCCAGTTTGATGATGTCTACAGGCATTGTAGTCTAGAATTCTCCAAATTACTCCCATGTTGTGCTAGATGCAGCAATGATTGAATACTATTTGCTGGGGGCAATTGGGATAATAAAAACCTCATCAGTCAGAATAGGAGGCATGGACAGCAGATCGGGGTAAAAAAGGGAAAATCTGATTTCAAGCTGGTTCAAGAGCCAGTTATGTTCACCTGGCAGGAACTGGGGAGTAAGAATTTATTCTTCACAACTCAACTTGCTAGTATTCATGGCTTAGACAAAAGAAGATGCTTTGGGGTTCACATGGCCACTCAGTGCTGGTGCCTAGACACAAGAGCCCCAATCGTCATTGTCCTTTTCAGTTGAGGAGCCTATAGGTATTACTACACCGAGGTCACAGCAGTTGTCCAAAGCATAGGGGCTGAAGGCCCTATAGCTGGAGCTCTTGCCTCCAGGAGGACATCGCAGTCTTGCAGTGGCCATTTGATGTGAATTTGAAGTAGAAAAGGGTAGTCAATGTGATGGCACGCAGTGGACATATCCTTTGTGTTTATCACCGAAAAGCAGGAGATAGTTGTGTAACCATTAGAGACATGGTAAAGCCTCACTGATTTGAGTGAGAAGAGTGAGATGGGTCTGATTATCAAATAGTTGACAAGAAATACATCTTGATAAATTTAAGATGCATCCAGGCTTGGATAGATATAAGAAAATATATATTACAAAGCAAACTTACTGAGTATAAAAAAGTCCTGGTGCTTTAACATATTTTTTTAAGTAGGTAAAATACATGCCACACTACCTAATTTACACTCTTAATTTACTTTTCAAGTATCTATTGCAAAGCTATAATCTACCCTGATTTCTGCCCAAGTTATCAGAAACTCCAAGTAGAGGAATCTGGATCAGGTACTAAATGGTACGTGAAGAAAGGAATGTTTCATTTGAGTGGAGCTCAGAGATAGGGATCTGCAATCAAGATAGGCACATGAGATTTGATTCATAAATATTTAGTGACACTTACTATATGCTCTCCGTGTAAGGCTGTAAGAGGCGCAGAGATGAAGCAAACAAGCCTTTCTAGAGAATATATGTAACTGAAATATCAGGCATCTGTGGTTGGTGCGCATGGTAACAATGGGGGTTTGGAATGGTGATTAGGATGATTGAACCACCTTGAATGCTTGACTAAGAGAGAATGAAAATCCATGGAGAGTTTTAGAACAGGGGAAAAACACGGCCAGAGCTATGTTTTAAGGATAGGCACACATGTGATCATTTGAAGAAGTAGGGCTTGGCACCAGAGTTGGAATGAGAAGTGTAGTCCAAGAACTATAAACTACAGTAGTTAACTGGATATGAAGAAGGAAAAAAATCTCAAAAGAAGCTCAGAGATATTCATCTTGGGAGAAACATGGCATGACACTAGCAGGGTCCACCTGGTATAGGGGGGTGACTTTGAAGACTGAGCTTTGGACACTGGTCTTGGACATTTGATTGTGAGTTCTTGTGAATTATGCTGTTAGAGGTATTGAATTGATATATGGTATGGTCTTAAGTTTGATGAAACTGGATTTAAATTACAGATTTGAGAGTCAAGTGAGTGGAGGTAAGATCTAAATGTGGGGATCAGATAAAGGTAGAATGGATAAAAGCAAAGCACTGATGTGTGGACTTTGGATAAGAAATGCTATGGTTAGGATGTGAAACATGTGGTCCGTGTATTCTCCATACCTCCTGTAACGTTTCTGTCATTCCAGAGACAAAATGTGGCTGAGGATAAAGATGGGACAACTGAGTTTTCTTGTAAAGAATCACGCCATTACACTTTGTAGCCAATGATTAGATTTCTGCACTGCTGACAGATTATCTTTAAATGATAATAAAAATGATCCCATTGGTCACTCTCAATCTTTTCTTTTCTTTTCTTTGTCTCTGTCATGAATGCACTATTGCATCTTGATTTACTGCTAGAAATTTCCTGTGTAGATTGGGGCTGAGAGTGAGGGGGTCAGGTTTGGG